>JAUPTC010000074.1:35000-40000 GCA_030762895.1 Sophora flavescens | reverse complement strand
AAGAAATTGTGGGGATTGCCATTCTGGAGATTCTCGCCCCGCGAGAGGAAGCTCGCCCCGCGAGAGTTTGAAGACCCGGGAAGACAGAAGCCATCACGGCCTGGCCGTGATGACCATCACGGGCCGTGAAGGGAAGGTTCGCGTCGCGAGACGTCCTTCGCGTCGCGAGTGTGTGAACTCCAGAAAAGCACCAGAGTCAGAGACCATCACGGCCTAGCCGTGATGTATATCACGGCCGTGACCTAAATGCCACACAAGTCAGAGACCATCACGGCCTAGCCGTGATATGTATCACGGCCGTGACCCAAATTCCACACAAGGCAGAGAACATCACGGCTTGGCCGTGATTAATATCACGGGCCGTGACAAGAGGACTCGCGTCGCGAGACATCCTTCGCGTCGCGAATGTTCAAATCCCAGAAGTGCGCCAGAAGCAGAAGCCATCACGGCCTGGCCGTGATGGCCATCACGGCCGTGACGCGTGGCCTCCTTATAAATAGAGCAGATCAGAACAGAAAAGAGGACTTTTTGGATCAGAATTTTCAGAGATTTTTTGTAATCCTTATTCTGGGGTTTCTTCTCCTTTTCTCCTCTCTTAATTCTTAGGCTTAGGATGAATTCCGATTGTACGTGCGTTGTTGTTACGGACATGAGGAACTAATCCTCTTGTCTAGGGGATCGATGAAGCCACCCATGGCGGCATAGTGTTCATGTAATGTAACTCTCTCTCCTTTAATTCAATTATGATTTTCCAATTCTGTTTTCATTGTGTCGATTATATGCTACCGTGATCGACTAGTTAAGCGTGTTGAGGCCTAGCGGCGATTCGCGTTTTAGAACTTGAACTGGGAACATCGGTCGAGTATTGCACGAGAGTGAGTAGGAGATCGATGCAACCTATAGGGAACAAGAATTAATAGAATTCGAGATTAGGGTTAAGAGACCAAGCAAGTAATTAACTCAAATCATCGAATACGTCCTAATGAGCACGGAAGTGGATTTAGGAGAATTTAGGGGTCCCGGTTGACATTAAAATTGAACTTAGGGAGGAGAATATCATCACTTGGGTACTTTGCATGATTGGGTAGGTGAATTCGAAACCTTAGATGCTTTTATTTCTGAATTTAATCACCGTAGTGTTATTTGAATCGATTCTTGAATTCGCGATCTCAATCTCTTTCTCTCAACCACCTTCTATTGCTTAACCAACGTATCGGATTTCTTGACAATTTAGTCGAATTGGTAACCCAATCCTTGTGTTCGACCTCGGTAGAATCTTACCGTGTTTTTATTACTTGGGACGACCCGGTACACTTGCCGGAGTCACAACAGAAGCACCGCATCCTCATCGCCAGGCACGACCAATATATGAAGCCAACATTTTAAAATCGGTTTACCAACAACATCGGGAGGATCCAGTTCAATGCGCCTTTAGCCGATCTAGTGTTGGACACCCCTTCCAAGGTCACTTCAGGACGAACACTCGTCTCTTGGTGCTTCGGCTCCGCCACGGAAGGAATCACCCAACACCACGTCCATCCATAGCCAAGGTCGGGGAGCCGCGCACCCACAGCCTCACCACACCATCAAGAACCCCACGAAATTGATAAATATTGAAAGCCAACATTTTTAAAAACCAAAAACATCGCGAGGTTCCTTTCTAATGCGCCTTCAGTCGATCTGGTGTTGGAAACCCCTTCCAAGGACACTTCAGGACGAACACTCGTCTCTTGGTGCTTCGGCTCCGCCCCAGAAGGCATCACCTAACACCACATCCATCAACAACCAAGGTCGAGGAGCCACGCACCCACAACCTCGCCACACCATCGAGTACCCCACAAAATCGATAAATATAGAAAGCCAACATTTTTTAAAAACCAAAAACATCGCGAGGATCCCTGGCGATGCTCCTTCAGGGGATCTGGTGTTGCACACCCCTAACACCACGGTCATCCATAACCAAGGTCGAGGAGCCGGTCACCCACAGCCTCGCCACACCATCGAGAGCCTCACGAAATTGATAAATATCGACAGCCAACATTTTTTAAAACAAAAAACATCACAAGGATCCTTTCCGAAGCACCTCAGCCGATCTGGTGTTGGGTACCCCTAACAAGGACACTTCAGGACGATCACCCGTCTCTTGGTGCTTCGGTTCTGCCCCGGAAGGCATCACCCAACACCACATCCATCCGCAACCAAGGTTGAGGAACCGCGCACCCACAACCTCGCCACACCATCGAGTACCCCACAAAAATTGATAAATATCGAAAGCAAACATTTTTAAAAACCAACAACATCGCGAGGATCCTTCCGATGCACCTTCAACCAATCTGGTGTTTGAGCACCCCTTACATGGTCACTTTAGGATGATCACCCGTCTCTTGGTGCTTCGGCTCCGCCTCAGAAGGCATCATCACCTAACACCACGTCCATCCACAACCAAGGTCGAGGAACAGCACACCCACAGCCTCGCCACACCATCGAGTACTCCACGATATTGATAAAATCGAAAGCCAACATTTTTAAAAACGAAATTGACAAAATTTCGAAAGCCAACATTTTTAAACCGGTTTCCAGCCACATTGTGAGGATGCTTTGTGGTGCGCCTTCAACCGGTTTGGTGTTGGGGACACCCACCTTGGTCACATCCGGAAGATCAGCGTCCCTTCTTGTTGCGGATCCGCCTCGAAGGGCATAACCTAACACAACGTCCATCCACAACCAAGGTCTAGGAGCCACACCCATGAATCCTCAACAGACCATGGAAAATCCTCACAAAAATGGTCCAATCCGATGCCCACATTTTTCGCCGCGCCCGCCTCCCGGTTCTGGCCGAGCCCCGACCCACGGTGTCGGTCGGTTGGAAGATGACCCGATCGAGTCACCTACCATGCCGTGGGCAAGGGCGATGTGTAATGTTGGGGATCATTGCACGGGCGTTGGGGGGGTGGACGATGGTGAACCAGTCTTAGAACCAGGTCAGGGTCAGGCTGGCACCTCTCCCCCCTATAATAGCATAATATGCAAAGACCTATTTTCCAGCACAAGACATCCTTTTTGTTGGGGAGACATACTCTTTTTTTCCAAGCTAGAGGTCAATTTTTGGCCTATTTTTTGCAGGGATGCTTATAAAAATGGGAACTGGGGTACGAAAAATTTATAGAATTTTTCACCATACCATTTTTTTATAAATTTTCAAAGTGGAAAACCGAAACAATTCCCAAAATTTGGAAAATGGGTCTAGCCATCGAATTTTGAGAAGATGTTTTGCAGGAACACTACTTATAATATTCCCAAGGTTCCCACAAAGTTTCGTGTCATTTCATGAAGGTTGTGATTTTTTATGATTTTTCAACCGAAATCAGGGATATGCGACAGTTCGACGACAAGGAACCTAGGCTACAAATTGAATTTTTACCTGAATTTTTGCAGGCACTCTTGCTATATTATTTCCAGTTTTACCTCCAAATTTCATTGTATTTCATTGAGGGGTTGGAGTTTTGGGAACTTTTAGCCGAAATGTGGTATACTAGCATACTTAAACATGTGGTGGACCCTGGTTTACCGGTTTGCTTTTCCACCACGCCTTCTAAAAAGTCTAGGGGGTCCTGGGAATGCTCTCGAGCTTGTATCACAACATTTGCTCATCGTTACTCGGTGTATCTGTGACGTGTGCCGAGCACGGTGGTCATGCATGAGTCACGGGTGATGCAATGTAACACTTTCAACCTCGATGCACGAGTCCCTAGCCACCCAAAATAAACCTCCACTTCCGGCACCAACACCTTCAATTGGTCAGTGCCATGTGCACCAGACCCTTGCAACCTTGGTTCCTGTCCGCACCGAGCCAAGTCAGGAATCTGGTGCACCACACCGAGCCAAATCAGGAATCTGGTGCACCACACCGATCCAAGTCAGGAATCTGGTGCACCAGACCGAGCCAAATCATGAATCTGGTGCACCACACCGAGCCAAGTCAAGAATCTGGTGCACCAGACCGAGCCAAATCATGAATCTGGTGCACCACACCGAGCCAAGCCAGGAATCCGGTGCACCACACCGAGCCAAGTCAGGAATCTGGTGCACCAGACCAAGCCAAGTCAGGAATCCGGTGCACCACACCGAGCCAAATCAGGAATCTGGTGCACCAGACCGAGCCAAGTCAGGAATCTGGTGCACCACACCGAGCCAAATCATGAATCTGGTGCACCACACCGAGTCAAGTCAGGAATCAGGGGCACCAGACCGAGCCAAACCCTGAATCTGGTGCACCAGACCGAGCAAAGTCATGAATCTGGTGCTCCAGACTGAGCCAAGTCATGAATCTGGTGCACCACACCAAGCCAAGTCAGGAATCTGGTGCATCAGACTGAGCCATTTCAGGAATCTGGTGCACCAGACCTGGCCAATTCAGGAATCTGGTGCACCACACCAAGCCAAGTAAGGAATCTGGTGCACCACACCGAGCCAAACCAAGAATCTGGTGCACCACACCGAGCCAAGTCAGGAATCTGGTGAAGCAGACCGAGTCAAGGCACGAATCTGGTGCACTAGACGGAGCCAAGTCTGGAATCTGGTGCACCATATCGAGTCAAATCATGAATCTGGTGCACCACACCGGATCAAGTCATGAATCAGGTGCACCAGGCGGAGCGAAACCATGAATCAGGTGCACCAGACCGGTACTCTAGACCGCGCCAAGTCCAGAATATGGTGCACCACACCGAACCAAACCGAGCCAAACCATGAATCTGCTGCACCCACGGAACCATGCCCGATGCACCATTCCCTCGTTCCCTTGGTTCCTTTTCGCATATACCGAGCCAGGTCCAGCACCTGGTGCATCCGGGGACCCGTGCCCAGTGCACCACTCCCTTGTTCCCTTGGTTCTTTTCAGCACCGACTGAGCCAGATCTGGCATCTGGTGCACCGGGGACCTATGCCTGGTGCACCATTCCCTCGTTCACATGGTTCCTTTCCGCACCGACCGAGCCAGA
>JAUPTC010000074.1:17500-30000 GCA_030762895.1 Sophora flavescens | reverse complement strand
CAAACTAAGACTCAAAAATCAAAAAGACTCAAGACCTGGCAAGCTTAAAAGATTCAATCAACATTGCACCAATTCAAGCAATACCTCAAAACAGTTTTCTTTAATGTCCCCCCCTTTTTCAAGCAAAGCAATCCCCACATTCATTCATTCCAAACAATTGAGAATTTCATCATTCAGGCAATCAGAAATCTAAGTAAGGGATCTAAGTTACACACAAAAGGGAGATCACCAAATCCAAACAACTGCCTTCCTCACAAGGGAAATTTGTGTTCACTTAATCGCTCAGTTTTTGTCAGGTTATCAACAATTCACTCAATTTCACTTTTCAGAAGCACTTCCCATAAATTTGATTTTCATCTCCTAATGGTTCCCACAGAAAACATGCAAGCAACATCAGAAGGTCTTTTATGGGTTGTAATGGGGCCTGGCTAAGGGTAGGATATACAAAAGGAACTAGGCTGAAGATCCTAGGAACTAAGAGAGCATGAACTATATTTACACTTTGAAATTCACTCAAGTTCCTTTCTTTATTTTTTTCTTTACACTTCTGGGTGACTACAGCCTTTTATTTCAACACTTTTTTATTTTTATTGTTTTTCTCTTTTTTTTTCTTTTTTTTTCTTTTTTTTCTTTTTTTTTTATATATATATTTTTCTCAATCCCAACAACATATTACACCTTGCAGGCACCCCAAACTTAGTTTCTTGCACCCATTCTAAGATTACATGCTATCCTAATCCTAAGATCGGGTTAACATGGTTTTCCAGATTTTTGGGCTTATAACATTAGGTTATCAAGAATTAATCAAAGCAATGTGCTCAAAAGGGCTAACTAGGGAACATGCATTAGGAATGGTTTATTTTAGGCTAAGTAACTATTTACAAAGAAAATGCCTAAATCATTTGCTACACACATATAATCATGCAAACCAAAAAGAGATTCAATCAAATTCAGGAAAGTGCAACTTGAAAGTGATTTTCACACAATTTAAAACATGTTGCAGGCTCAAAAACCTCACCTGGACATTTTTTGCAAATTGTTTGAAAGAGATTCTATCTCTAGTGTGTGCTCCCTATCACCCCAAACTTATCATAAGTCATGTCATCATAACAAAATCCCAAAGTTCAGTTTTCAATTTCACATGGGAATCACTTTTCAAGAACAAAAAATTTTCAGCCTAGGGGGAATCATCACATATTAATCATGCAAGCAATCTGTGCAACGTCAATCAAAATCTAGCAAACTTGCCAACAAAAGACTCAACACACAAATACTCCTGAGCTTCTCAAATTATTCAGGAGTTTTATTCAAAGAAAAGGAAAAACTACAACTAGTTCCCTCCCCCACACTTAAAACATGCATTGTCCCCAATGAACAACAGAACTATACAATCAGAGTGAGGGAAAGGAAAAGAGTACTCCCTGATCAAGTGTAGTGTATGCGGGAGCTGCCACCTGGATCCCATTCCTTCCAGTCTAAGGCCAAAGAGGTAGAGTTCATTTCATGGTCCCATAACTTGCATCCTTGATATATGAGTAAACACTTGCCAATGATGGCGACCTTGCTCAATGCGGCGGACTCATCACCTCCTCTTGGGTCAAAGACGACCGCTTCCTCAACAAAGTCCTCCCAATAGAATTTGGCTTCAATCCCTTGAACTATCCATGGTGCAAAATCTGTTTCCTCTGGTGGTTTCGCAGGGGGAGGTGGCAGATAGGTAGGGAGGGCCTCCGGTGCTGCTTCATCTTCTTCATGTTTCTTATCCACTGCACTGATAAATTTATCACCTGCTAAACAGGCAGCAATCTCAGTACAAACCACACAATGGTTAGCGTTAGTACAATCAGGGCAAGAAAAAATATCATCACAGCCAGAATTAAGTGGAAAATTAGAAAACAAGTTCTCATGGGTGTCCTCAATAGTCTCAGAGGTCAGCTCTATGTGGAATACAGAGTGGTCTTCCACTGGATGTTTCATAGCATCAAATATGTTAAACTTTGCAACTATATACCCAAACTTCATAGACATGGTCCCATCATCAACATCAATGTTAGTCTTGGCTGTCTTCATGAATGGTCGGCCCAGGATGATTGGTGATTTACTGGAATGTGTCTCTCCTGCCATGTCCAGGATGTAGAAGTCAGCTGGGAAGATCAGATCATCAACTTGCACTAGCACATCTTCCACCATTCCCATGGGTCGGGCACTGGTCATGTTAGCCAACTGGATGGTAATGCTTGTATACTTCAAGGGACCAAGATCAAGTTTGTTAAAGATGGAGGTAGGCATGACATTGATAGAGGTTCCCAAGTCCAGCATGCAATTTTCAAACTTCTTGTCCCCAACAGTGCATGGAATAGTAAATACTCCTGGATCCTTGCACTTCTGTGGTAATGCCTGAGTAGGGGCTATAACAGCAACTCTTTCTGGTTTAGACTGTATAAGCGCTGAGACATTCATTCCCAAATCAACCCTCTCATTATTCTTCATCTTCCTCTTGTTGGTGCATAGGTCCTTGAGAAATTTTGCATACTTGGGCACTTGCTTGATCACATCCAACAGTGGGATATTAACACCTACCTTTCTTAAAACATCAAGAATTTCCTTCTCCTTATCTTCACCACCAATCTTCTTATTATTCTGCAATCTGTGTGGGAATGGGATTGGTGTTCTGTACACTTTCTCAACTGTAACATCGACTGAAGGCTCAGGAGTTGTCTCAATAGTTCCTTCATCTTTTTCAGAGGTGGCCTCAATAACTTTTCCAGATCTCAGAGATATGGCACTCACATTAGGGTTGGAAGCATTGGGATTGATCACTGGTTATGCCGGCAGCTGGTTTGTCCCTTGACCTTGCTGTATGCTATTCATGGATGTGGCCAGCTGTCCAATCTGTGTCCTCAAATCTTGAATGCTAGCATCTGTCCGCTGCTGAAACTGTATACTAGATGCAGCCATTTGCTTTACCAAGTCTTCTAATGATGGTCCAGAAGGTGCAGAAGTGGTGATTGGAGGATGATTCTGAGGTGCCATCGGCTGTTGTTGGGATGAGTTCCCATACCGCAGATTAGGATGATTACTCCAACTAGGATGGTACCTATTTGTTGAGAGGTCTGGAGTACTATACCTGTTCTGGTTATTGCCCTGATTATACGGATGGACTGCAAGGGCTTGAGATACTTCACTGACAAACTCTTCTCTCTGGATAGGGCATGCATCATGTGGGTGCTCAGGTGAATTGCAGATGCTACACAACCGTACAGGCTGAACTCTGTCTATTGCCAATTGCCTTACAAAAAAAGTCAGCTCATCCATTCTATTTTCAATGGCGGTCTGGTTGGAAGATGACCTATGAATCTCATGCACACCTCTTGTTTCAACTGAATTTCTTCTGGTGGTGAACTGCTGGGAATTCAATGACATATTCTCAATGAGTTGCTTGGCAGCAGTTGGGATTTTATCAACTAATGCTCCCCCACTAGCAGCATCCAAAAGATTCCTATCCATCGGCTGCAATCCTTCATAAAAGTATTGGATCAGGAGTTGTTCAGAAATTTGATGCTGAGGGCAACTGGATACCAAATGCTTGAACCTTTCCCAGTATTCAGCTAGTGACTCATTCCCTTGCCTGATGCCACATATCTCTTTCCTTATTGAAGCAGCTCTTGAAGCAGGAAAATATCTTTCTAGGAACACCCTCTTCAAATCATTCCAAGTGGTGATGGAGTTGGGCTCAAGATACAATAGCCAATCTTTTGCAGCTCCCTGGAGTGAAAACGGAAAAGCCTTCAGCTTGATACTATCCTCAGTGACTCCCTCTGATCTCGAGGTTGTGGAGCATACAACTTGGAATTCCTTCAAGTGCTTGTGTGGATCCTCACCTGCAAGACCATTAAACTTGGGCAACAAGTGAATAAAACCAGATTTCAGTTCAAAAGGAGTGTCAGCACCAGGATAAGAAATACACAATCCATTATAGTTGACATCAGGGGCAGCAAGCTGTCTTAATGTCCTCTGGTCTCCCATGTTTTCAAAAACAGTTTTAAAATTGGAATCACTACTAGTGCTAGCCCGAAATTCCCTACGGAGTGTGTGCAGTGTTCTTTCAATTTCCGGGTCAAAATCACACAGTTCAGGGCAATGAGACCTAGTAGCCAGACCAATTCAAAACAAAACAGAAAATAAAAGAAAGAAAAGAAAATAAAATAAAAACAAATTGCGAAAAATAACAACTCAGAGTCCCCGGCAACGGCGCCAATTTTTGGTCACGCTGTCGCGCACGCGCCAAAAAGGATGAGCGGGTTTAAAACTGTAGTTTAGTGCGACAACTCGGATGTCGTCTCTCAAGGACTCTGAAAATGTTATCTTCCACAAAAATCAGTTTGGGGGGGGGGGGGGGGGGGGGTTGGATTGGAGTGCAAATAAGAAACAAGCAAAACAGAACAATTAAAAACAGGGCAGTTGAAAATAGATTATCAATTATCAAACAACGATTAATCTACTGTCAAGAATTCCCAACTATCCTTGGTTAATGCCATCCCAAGCCCTAAGCAGATTCTAATCCCATTTCAGTTACAGCAACAACTAACAACGTAATTGCTACAATGGATGCAAGTTCCTATTCCCGAAATAACAAACGGGGTTAAGCTCTCATGAACAAACGAACATGAATGAACACACGCGAATTAACAAACGCGATTAAGTATAGGAAAATAACATCACTGAAACAAATCAATACAATACTACACACTCCTGAAATAACAAACAGAAATGTATAATATGGTATTGAAAAGGGAAAAGCAATTAAAATAGGGATTTACAAAACCTCAAGTATATGGAATTCTCAAACAGTAGACTAATCCTAGAACTTAGTTCTCCATGACAAAAACGAAATCACACGGAGAAAATGTAAAACTAAACAATGGAGAAGCAAAAGTTTTTTTTACAAACTGTTCAGAACATCAATTTATACTAATCAGAAATTAAGTCTATTCGCGAGGCGAAGCCTCTCTCGCGACGCGAATCCTGCGAACAGTCTGCAACCTTTGGCATTCTCGCGAGGCGAACAATTCTTCACGAGGCGAGACTCTTCAACTTCAAAACTGCTACGGCCGTGACCTTCAACACGGGCAAGCCGTGATCGTCTCTGACTTTTCAGGGTTGCAACACTCGCGGGGCGAGACCTTCTTCGCGGGGCGAACCAGAGACCTTGCATTTTCTTGGAACAGTCAGGCTTCGGGGTCGCGTGGCGAGTAAGCATTCGCGGGGCGAACCCCCTGTTTCCTTATTCCCTCTGGCTTCGCCCCACTCAGGCATAGTTCACAATCTTTCGGGTCCCGACAGATATGCTCTCACTCGAACCCTTCACAGAAGATCAGGGTCGATCGGCGGTGCAACCCACAAAGGGATCCCACCAATCAGCTTCCTTACGCCTTACGCGTTTACTCACCCGCTGGCTCTCACACATGTCAGACTCCTTGGTCCATGTTTCAAGATGGGCCGAATGGGGAGCCCATAGGCCGACGCCCGGAGCACGTAGGTGCCGTAGCACGCCGAGCAGGCGCGTGCTGCCATCCACAATCACGATGATGAAGTCTCCACGAGCATGCCAATAGCACGGGCTTGGGCCACCATCACAATTCGTAAGTGTCAATGCCCCGAGTCAATTGGCAGACCGGCTCTCGCTGTTCCACATCCGACCGAGGCATATCGCCGGCCCCCATCCGCTTCCCTCCCGACAATTTCAAGCACTCTTTGACTCTCTTTTCAAAGTCCTTTTCATCTTTCCTTCGCGGTACTTGTTCGCTATCGGTCTCTCGCCAGTATTTAGCGTTGGACGGAATTTACCTCCCGATTGGGGCTGCTTTCCTAAACAACCCGACTCGCCGACAGCGCCTCATCGTACGACATGGTCCGGGCACGACAGGGCTTTCACCCTCTCCGGCGCCCCCTTCTAAGGGACTTGGGCCCGATCCGCCACTGAGGACGCTTCTCGAGACTACAATTCAGACGCCGAGGGCCACCGATTCTCATGGTGGGCTCCTCCTGGTTCACTCGCAGTTACTAAAGGAATCCTTGTTAGTTTCTTTTCCTCCGCTTATTGATATGCTTAAACTCAGCAGGTAGCCCTGCCTGACCTGAGGTCCCGTCGTGGGCAGCCAACGGCTGCTCATCGGTCAAAGAGTCCCAAATCCGGTAGGGGTGACACACACGGTCGGTCTTGAGCTTTTACTCAACCACCATCCATCGCGGCGCAGTCAACCACGGACTCAATTTTCAGCCAAACGTGAGGCATCACTCACGGGAAGCCAACATTCGCCCCTTTACTATGCCTAGCGACAGGGCTGAGGCATTGGGGCAACGATGTGCGACACCCAGGCAGGTGCGCCCTCGGCCTAATGGCTTCGGGCACAACTTGCATTCAAAGACTCGATGGTTCACGGGATTATGCAATTCCCACCAAGTATCGCATTTCGCTACATTCTTCATCGATGCAAGAGCAGAGATATCTTGTTTCCGAGAGTCTTTTGGATACACGTGTCGCAATGCCACTACACAGGCGACATCTACGGTGCCAATGGGGGACGCGCTAGACAATCTCGATTTCCTTGGTGCATTCAGCGCCGGGGTTTTGTTAATGGACCAGGATGGGCCCGCACGAGGAGGGCACCTCCCAACACTAGGGGAACCGAGGCGCCATGCACCTCAAGCCGCACCCAAGGAGTCAAACAAATTCATAGGTCGCACAAGCACATGGAAGCAACAAGAACCACCACATCCGCATCGCCAGGCGTGACCTATATCTGAAGCCAACATTTTTAAATCGGCTGACCAACAACATCGCGAGGATCCTTTCCAATGCGCCTTCAGCCGATCTAGTGTTGGACACCCCTTCCAAGGTCCCTTCAGGATGAACACCCATCTCTTGGTGCTTCGGCTCCGCCACGAAAGGCATCACCCAACACCACGTCCATCCACAACCAAGGTCAGGGAGCCACGCACCCACAGCCTCACCACACCATCGAGTACCCCATGAAATTGATAAATATCGAAAGACAACACTTTTAAAAACCAAAAACATCGCGAGGATCCTTTCTAATCCGCCTTCAGCCGATCTGATGTTGGACACCCCTTCCAAGGCCACTTCAGGACGAACACCCGTCTCTTGGTGGTTCGGCTCCGCCCCCGAAGGCATCACCTAACACCATGTCCATCAACAACCAAGGTCGAGGAGCCACGCACCCACAACCTCGCCACACCATCGAGTACCCCACAAAATTGATAAATATCGAAAGCCAACTTTAAAATCCAAAATCATCGCGAGGATCCCTTGCGATGCGCCTTCAGTCGATCTGGTGTTGGGCACCCCTAACAAGGCCACTTCAGGATGATCACCCGTCTCTTGGTGCTTCGGTTCCGCCCCGAAAGGCATCACCTAACACCACGTCCATCCAAAACCAAGGTCGAGGAGCCTGGCACCCACAGCCTCGCCACACCATCGAGAACCCCACGAAATTGATAAATATCGAAAGCCAACATTTTTAAAAACAAAAAACATCGCGAGGATCCTTTCCGATGCGCCTCAGCCGATCTGGTGTTGGGCACCCCTAACAAGGCCACTTCAGGACGATCACCCGTCTCTTGGTGCTTCGGCTCCACCCCGGAAGGCATCACCTAACACCACGTCCATCCACAACCAAGGTCGAGGAGCCGCGCACGCACAACCTCGCCACACCATCGAGTACCCCACCACGAAATTGATAAATATCGAAAGCCAACATTTTTAAAAACCAACAATAGGGCGAGGATCCTTTCCGATGCGCCTTCAGTCGATCTGGTGTTCGAGCACCCCCTACAAGGCCACTTCAGGACAATCACCCGTCCCTTGGTGCTTCGGCTCCGCCCCGAAAGGGATCTCCTAACACCACGTCCATCCACAACCAAGGTCGAGGAACCGCGCACCCACAGCCTCGCCACACCATCGAGTACCCAACAAAAATTGATAAATATCGAAAGCCAACATTTTTAAAAACCAACAACATCGCGAGGACCCTTTCCGATGTACCTTCAGCCGATCTGGTGTTTGAGCAACCCTTACAAGGCCACTTCAGGACGATCACCCGTCCCTTGTTGCTTCGGCTCCGCCTCGGAAGGCATCATCCCCTAACACCACGTCCATCCACAACCAAGGTCGAGGAATGACACACCCACAACCTCGCCACACCATCGGGTACCCCACGAAATTGATAAAATCAAAAGCCAACAATTTTAAAAACGAAATTGACAAAATTTCGAAAGCGAACATTTTTAAAATGGGTGTCAGCCACATTGCGAGGATCCTTTACGGTCTGCCGTCAACCGGTTTGGTGTTGGGGACCCCACCTTGGTCACATCCGAAAGATCACGCGTCCCTTCGTGTTGCGGATCCGCCCCGAAGGGCATAACCTAACACAACGTCCATCCACAACCAAGGTCGAGGAGCCACACCCAGGAATCCTCAACACACCATTAAAAATCGCCACAAAAACGATCCAATCCGATGCCGACATTTTTCCCCGCGCCCGCCTCCCAGTCCCGCCCCAGACCCACCTCTTGAGTATGCCCCGGGCCCGCCCGCGCTTCGGCCCACGGAGTCAGTCGATCGGATGATGACCCGATCGAGTCACCTACCATGCCGTTGGCAAGGTCGATGTGCAATGTTGGGGATCATTGCACGGGCGTTGGGGGGGGGGGGGGACCATGGTGCACCAGGCTTGGCACCAGGTCAGGGTCAGGCTGGCACCTCCCCCCTCCCCCTATAATAGTCAGGCTGGCACCTCTCCCCCCTATAATAGCATAATATGCAAAGACCCATTTTCCAAAACAAGACATCAATTTTGCTGGGGAAACATACTATTTTTTTCCAAGATAGAGGTCGAATTTTGGCCTAATTTTTTGCAGGGATGCTTATAAAAATGGGAGCTAGGGGATGGAAAATTTACATAAATTTTCACCTTACCATTTTTTTTATCAATTTTCAAAGTGGAAAACCGAAACAATACCCAAAAAATGGAAAATGGGTCTAGCCATCGAATTATGAGCAGATTTTTTTTGCAGGAACACTAATTATAATACTCTCAAGCTTGTATCACAACATTTGCCCGTCGGTGCTTGGTGCATCTGCGACTTGTGCCGAGCACGGTGGTCATGCACGAGTCACGGGTGATGCAATGTAACACTTTCAACCTCGGTGCACGAGTCACTAGCCACCCAAAATGAACATCCATCTTCGGCACCAACACCTTCAACCGGTTAGTGCCATGTGCACCAGACCCTTGCAACCTTGGTTCCTGTTCGAGCCAAATCAGGAATCTGGTGCACCACACCGAGCCAAGTCAGGAAGCAGGTGCACCATACCGAGCCAAACCATGAATCTGGTGCACCACACCGAGCCAAACCATGAATCTGGTGCACCACACCGAGCCAGAATCTGGTGCACCACACCTAGCCAAACCAGGAATCCGGTGCACCACACCGAGCCAGGACAGGAATATGGTGCACCAGACCGACCCAAGTCATGAATCTGGTGCACCAGACCGAGCCAAGTGTGGAATCCGGTGCACCACACTGGATCAAGACATGAATCTAGTGCACCAGACGAAGCCAAACCATGAATCAGGTGCACCAGATCAGTGCTCTAGACCGCGTCAAGTCACGAATCTAGTGCACCAGACTTAGCCAAGTCTGGAATCTGGTGCACCACACCAAACCCAATCATGAATCTAGAGCACCACACCGGATCAAGTCATGAATCTGGTGCACCAGACGGAGCCAAACCATGAATCAGGTGCACCAGACCGGTGCACCAGACCGAGCCAAGTAAGGAATCTGGTGCACCACACCGAGTCAACTCAGGAATCTGGGGCACCAGACCGAGCCAAACCCTGAATCTGATGCAGTGGACCGGGCCAAGTCATGAATCTGGTGCTCCAGACCGCGTCAAGTCATGAATCTGGTGCACCACACCGAGCCAAGTCAGGAATCTGGTGCACCAGACCGAGCCAAGTCAGGAATCTGGTGCACTAGACCGGGCCAAGTCAGGAATCTGGTGCACCACACCGTGCCAAGTCAGGAATCTGGTGCACCACATCGAGCAAAATCATGAATCTAGAGCACCACACCGTATCAAGTCATGAATCTGGTGCACCAGATGGAGCCAAACCATGAATCAGGTGCACTAGACCGAGTCATGTAAGGAATATGGTGCACCACACTGAGCCAAATCATGAATCTGGTGCAACACACCGAGCAAACTCAGGAATCAGGGGCACTATGCCGTGGGCAAGGTTGATGTGCAATGTTGGGGATCATTGCACGGGCGTTGGGGAGAGGGGGGTGGACTATGGTGCACCAGGCTTGGCACCAGGAATGCTTATAAAAATGGGATCTAGGGGACGAAAATTTTCCAGAATTTTTCACCATACCTTTTATTTTATAAATTTTCAAAGTGGAAAACCGAAATAATTCCCAAAAAATGGAAAATGGGTTTAGCCATCGAATTTTGAGCTTATTTTTTGTAAGCACGCTACTTATAATATTCCCAAGGTGCCCACAAAGTTTCGTGGCATTTCATGAAGGTTGTGATTTTGACCTGAATTTTTGCAGGCACTCTTGCTATATTATTTCCAGCTTTACCTCCAAATTTCGTTGCATTTCATTGAGGGGTTGGAGTTTTGGGAACTTTTAGCCGAAATGTGGTATACTAGCATACTTAAACATGTGGTGGACCCTGGTTTACAGGTTTTCTTTTCCACCACGCCTTCTGAAAAGTCTAGGGGGGTCAGGGGAATGCTCTCAAGCTTGTATCACAACATTTCCCGTCGGTGCTCGGTGCATCTGCGACGTGTGCCGAGCACAGTGGTCATGCACGAGTCACGGGTAATGCAATGTAACACTTTCAACCTCAGTGAACGAGTCACTAGCCACCCAAAATGAACCTCCATCTTCCGGCACCAACACATTCAACCGATCAGTGCCATGTGCACTGGATCCTTGCAACCTTGGTTCCTGTCTGCACCGACTGAGCCAAGTCAGGAATCTGGAGCACCACACCGAGACAAATTAGGAATCTGGTGCACCAGACCGAGCCAAGTCAGGAATCTCGTGCACCGGACCGAGCCAAATCATGAATCTAGCGCACCACACCGAGCCAAATCATGAATCTGGTGCACCAGACCGAGCCAAGTCTGGAATCTGGTGCACCACACCGAGCCAAGTCATGAATCTGGGGCACCACACCGAGCCAAGTCAGGAATCTGGTGCACCACACCGAGCCAAACCAGGAATCTGATGCACCATACCGAGCCAAGTCAGGAATCCGGTGCACCAGACCGAGCCAAGTCTTGAATCTGGTGCACCAGACCGAGCGAAGTCTGGAATCTAGTGCTCCACACCGAGCCAAATCATGAATCTGGTGCACCACACCAGATCTAGTCATGAATCTGGTGCACCAGACGGAGCCAAACCATGAATTAGGTGCACCAGACCGGTGCTCTAGACTGTGCCAAGTCATGAATCTGGTGCACCAGACCGAGCCAAGTCAGGAATCTGGTGCACCAGACCGAGCCAAGTCAGGAATCTGGTGCACCACACCGAGCCAAGTCAGGAATCTGGTGCACCACACCGAGCCAAACCAGGAATCTGGTGCACCACACCGAGCCAAGTCAGGAATCTTCTGGTGCACCAAACGGAGCCAAGTCATGATTCTGGTGCACCACACCGAGCCAAATCATGAATCTGGTGCACCACACCGGATCAAGTCATGAATCTGGTGCACCAGACGGAGCCAAACCATGAATCAGGTGCACCAGACCGGTGCTCTAGACCGCGCCAAGTCATGAATCTGGTGCACCACACCGAGCCAAATCAGGAATCTGGTGCACCACACCGAGCCATGTCAGGAATCTGGTGCACCACACTGAGCCAAACCGAGCCAAACTATCAATCTGATGCACCCGAGGACCCGTGCCCGGTGCACCATTCCCTCGTTCCATTGGTTCCATCCCGCACAAACCGAGCCAGATCTGGCACCTGGTGCATCCGGGGACACGTGCCCGGTGCACCATTCCCTCGTTCCCTTGCCTCCTTTTCGCACCGATCGAGCCAGATCCGGCACCTGGTGCACCTAAGGACCCGTGCCCGGTGCACCATTCCTTTGTTCCCTTGGTTCCTTTCTGCACCGACCGAGCCAGATCCCACACCTGGTGCACCCGTGGACCCGTGCCCGGTGCACCATTCCTTCATTCCCTTGGTTCCTTTCCGCAACGACCGAGCCAGATCGGGCATCACGTGCACCGACTGAGGCCGTTCTAAGCGGTGGTTGGAGTTAGCTGTCACCGAGATAACAACTACAACAACAACAACTACTACTACTACTAATACTATATATATATATAATATATAATATATAATATATATAATATATATAATATAGATAATAGCCAGGAACCTCCTCCCCCAAT
>JAUPTC010000074.1:0-5000 GCA_030762895.1 Sophora flavescens | reverse complement strand
CACTAGCATTACTCCAAGGGAAACCCGGATGGTCTCTCCTCATATATTCCCTATTTTGATTCTGACTGTAGTCATTCTGTCTGTTCCTCTGATAGTTGTTCTGGGGCACACTGTCATAGAAATTGTGGCATGAGTCCACATGTTCCTGAGAGAAATTGGACGGACAGCTCCGAGTGTCATGATCTCCATTACAATTTTCACAACCCGGAGGCATTCCCTCGTGTATCGCATTAACCTTCTTGTTCTCTGACAAAGCCGCAACTTGCATCTTCAACAGTCTGTTTTGCTCTAGAATGGCTTCCATTGTCGCAGAACTGATTCCACTTGAGGTTTCCCTACCACGGTTGTAATCATTATATGACATCTTTTCCAATAATGCCCATCCATCCTCAGCTGATAAATAGGAAAAAGAACCGCCAGCTGTGGCATCACAATTCATCTGATAGCTTCCCCTTAACCCGTTAAAGAAATGTTGAACCTTGGAGACCGGGTCAAAGAAAGCTGAAGGACATTTTCTCAAAAGCACATTGTACCTCTCCCAAGCTTCATTAAAAGTTTCATCCTCTGTCTGTCTGAAAGATGTAACGGCTACTCTTGCTTGGGCCCCTTTCTGAGGAGGGAAATACTTAGTTAGGAACTTTTGTGCCATTTGCTCCCAAGTTATGATACTTTTCCTATCCAAGCTGTCAAACCAATCGCGAGCGACATCCCTAAGAGAGAGAGGGAATAGCCGCAAGCGAAACTCATCCTGAGAAACACCTCTTGTCCTTTGCAAGTCACAAGCTTCAAGGAAGTGGGTGATGTGCCTGTGAGGGTCTTGTCTGCCACTCCCATCAAACTGATTCTCACGGATATAGGCTGTGACACATCCTTCCACTCTGAAGGAGTCTGTATTGAGGTGCCTCTCACGATGGAAGAATCACAATCACCCAAGTTGGGTAGACTGTACTCGAAGAGAGGCTTGTAACGAGGAGGAGGATGGGGAGGAGGATTTTCTTCGACCATCCTCTCAAGATCACTCGCTTCAAGCCTTTTTCTTTCTCTGACTTCCTTCCTTAAGCGCTTCTCGGTCTTGGTGATCTCTGAATCAAATAGCTGGTCCTCTTGTGAAAGGGTACCTCGCATACAAAAACACGACAAGACCAAGTGGAATCAAAGAAGTAGAGAGAAATAAATAAATAAATAACAAAAAAACAAAAAATAAAAAAAATAAAATCACTTAACCAATCAATCAAATTCCCTAAAAATTAGGAAAATTGGTTGTGCCAATCCCTGGCAACGGCGCCAAAAACTTGTTGAGTCACCGGCAAGTGTACCAGGTCGTCGCAAGTAATAAAATAACACGGTAAGAATTTACCGAGGTCGAACACAAGGATTGGGCTACCAATTCAACTAATTCGCGATAAATCCGATAAGTTGGTCAAGTGAGGAAAGTGGTTGAGAGAGAGAGATTAATATCGCAATTCAATTAACAAATCAATTAAACTAAGGTATTAAAATCTGGAATTAAAAGCATCTAAGGTCTCAAATCCACCTACCCAATCATGCATTGTATCCAAATGATGATGACCCTCTCCCTAGGTTCAATTTTAATGTCAACCGGGACCCCCAATTTCTCCTAAATTCACTGTCGTGCTCAATAGGATGTATTCAACGATTTGAGTTAATCACTTACAGGTCTCATAACCCTAATCCTCGAATTCTATTAAATCTTGTTCCCTATATGGTTGCACCGATCTCCTATTCACTCTCGTACAATATTCGATCGATGATCCCAATTCAAGTTCTAAAACACGAATCGCCGATCAGCCTCAACACGTTTAACTAGTTAATCACGCAAGCATATGATCAACGCAATCAAATCAGAATTGGAAAACATCAATTGAGAAAAGGGGAGAAAAACATACATCACATGAACACTATACCGCCATGGGTGGCATCATTGATTCCCTAGACGAGGGGATTAGTTCCTCATGCCCGTGACGACACACAAACAATCCGACATAATCACCATATCAAAATAAGAAAAAGAAGAAGGGAGACGCAGCTCCAGAGTAACAAGAACTCGTAACAAAACTGATCTAAAACAGTGGCTAAAACTAGGATTCGGATCTGGATCAAAAGCTCTCCTCTTCTGATCTGAAACAGCCTATAAATAGGGATTCTGGTTCTCGCCCGCTCGCGGGGCGAACAAGCTTTCTCGAGGCGAACATTAGTTTTGGCGCGCTTTCAATTTGGATTATCGCGAGGCGAGAATGTGTTCGCGGGGCGAGTCTTCAAACCTTAATCTGTCACAGTCGTGACCTTCATCACGGCTAGGCCGTGATGGTCTCTGTCTTCCAGGGTCTTCAGACTCTCGCGGGGTGAGAAGCCTCTCGCGTGGCGATCCAGAAGTGATGACTGTTGCTGTTTTGCTGATCTTCAGGCTCGCGAGGCGAGCATCCACTCGCGGGGCGAGTATCTCCAGAATGGAAATTTCCACTGTTTCTTGACTTTCCTTGACTCTCGGAGCTTCACTTCTAACCTGAAACAATAAAAGGACACAAAAAGTGTAATTCTATTCAAAATAGACTAAAAACTACGAAAATTTCCTAGAACGAGTCAAAGTCCAACTTAGGAACAAAACAAGGCAAATTTGGGCGAAAACGAGAGTGAACTCGAATAATTTGCACAAAAACCACAGTCCATCTAGTTATAAAACTAGATAAGCCAGAGGCTTATCACACACCGAGCCAAATTAGGAATCTGGTGAACCAGACCGAGCCAAGTCTGGAATCTGGTGCACCACACCGAGCCAAATCATGAGTCTGGTGCACCACACCGGATCAAGTCATGAATCTGGTGAACCAGATGGATCCAAACCATGAATCAGGTGCACCATACCGGTGCACCAGACCGAGCCAAGTGAAGAATCTGGTGCACCACACCGAGCCAAATCATGAATCTGGTGCACCACACAAAGCCAAGTCAGGAATCAGGGGCACCAGATCGAGCCAAAGCCTGAATCTGTTGCCCCAGACCGGGCCAAGTCATGAATCTGGTGCTACAGACCGTGCCGAGTCATGAATCTGGTGCTCCAGATAGCGCACTGATCCGCTAAGTATGGCTTTTATTTTAAGTTTATGCCTGTGAGTTGTGAATGTAGTTATTGTGTTTAAATCCAATTAAGGCATATGATACCTTGTTGGAAAGTTTATTCAGAGGCCCTTAATTTGGTATAGGGTTAGGTCAGGATTAATAAGCATAAATATTGGGCTTAATTGCTAAACATTGTTAATTTTTGGATATTTCACTCATCCTGACCTTGTTGCCTTACGCAGAGCATAACTAGAGCTACAAATATCGGATTTTGGTGATCTTGTTGTCCCTAGAAAGATAAGGAAGAGACCTACAATTTCAGGTTTCACTAGAATTGTCAAATTAGACCAAAATCAATGCTAAATTAGGTCCCGAGTTCTCTGGCGCGGATCAGTGCACTGTCCATGATGTTCCTTCACTTAAATAGGCCTAACATACTCATCTTAAGCCCTGTTAAGGCATACGATACTTTGTTGGAAAGCTTATTCAGAGGCCCTTAATTTGGTCTAGGGTTAGGTCAGGATTAATAAGCATAAATAGCAGTTTACAGTCGCACAAACCAGAGAGAGACGAAAATTAGACAAATTTTACAATCATTGTTTTTGCTTTTACATTATTGGCCTTAATTGCTAAACATTGTTAATTTTTGGATTTTTCACTCATCCTGACCTTGTTGCCTTGCTCAGAGCATAACTAGAGCTACAGATATCGGATTTTGGTGATCTTGCTATCACTAGAAAGATAAGGATGAGACCTACAATTTCAGGTTTCATAAGAATTGTCAAATTAGGCCAAAACCATGGCTAAATTGGGTCCCGAGTTCTCTGGCACGGATCAGTACGCAGTCCATGATGTTCCTTCACTTAAATGGGCCTAACTTACTCATCTTAAGCCCAATTAAGGCATATGATACCTTGTTGGAAAGCATATTCTGAGACCCTTAATTTGGTCAAGGGTTAGGTTAGGATTAATAAGCATAAATAGTAGTTTATCGCCGCACAAGCCAGAGACAGAAATTAGACAACTTACACAATCATTGTTTTTGCCTACTACCACTACTACTACTGCTACTGCTACTGCTACTGCTGCTGCTGCTGCTCCTACTATTCCTACTACTACTACTGCTGCTGTTGCTGCTGCTGCTACTGCTGCTGCTCATCGCTCAGCTATCGCTATCGCTATCGCTATCGCTATCGCTATCGCTATCGCTCGCTGCTGCTGCTGCTGCTTTCGCTGCTATTGTTCTATCGCTCATCGCTATCGCTGCTATCGCTATGCTGCTATCAGTATCGCTATCGCTATCGCTACTACTGCCATATGCACCATTCCCTCGTTCCCTTGGTTCCTTTCCGCACTGACCGAGCCAGATCCGGCACCTGGTGCACCTGGGGACCCGTGCCCGGTGCACCATTCCCTCGTTCCCTTCATTCCTTTCTGCACCGACCGAGCCAAACCCGGCACCTAGTGCACCCGGGGACCCGTGCCTGGTGCACCAGGACTCGTTGAATCGACCCTTGCTCCTTGGGCTCCTTGCCTCACCGGCTCGGTCGCGTGACCCACGGTCGGGGTCCTGGACTTGCCCACGTGCACCCAGGGCTGAGCCACACGTCACCAGATCGGGCGTCTTGACACGTTCACGTGCACTTAGACAATCGTCCCCTGCTCCTTGGCTTCTCGCGACACTTGTTGCAACCCGCCAACCGTTTGAGTCACGGTCCCAATAACCCACTCGGTGACTTGGGCCAAACTAAGGGTGGGGCAAGGGGAGGGACGAATCGAAGCGGCTGGGGCTGAATCTCAATGGATCATGGTAGCAAGGCCACTCTGCCTCTTACAATACCCCGTCGCGTATTTAAGTCGTCTGTAAAGGATTCTACCCGCCGCCCAGTGGGGAATTGCGCTTCAAGGCATCGCACGAGGCT
>JAUPTC010000073.1:0-125000 GCA_030762895.1 Sophora flavescens | reverse complement strand
GTGTGAAACGAGTAGTTCCTTGCTTTGGATCTTTTCTCTTACAAAATATAGGTCTAGTTCAAAGTGTTTTGTCCTCGAGTGTAAGATGGGATTTGCAGCCAATAGCACTGCACTGAGGTTATCACAATAGACTTGAGGAGGCGGAGGTGGTGAGCAGTGGAGCTCATATAGTAAGGATTTTAACCAAATTAACTCTGCTGTGACAGCAGTTAAGCTCCTATATTCAGCCTCGGTACTCGATCTTGACACTACATGTTGTTTCTTAGAGGACCAAGACACTGGATTTGAACCTAGGAAGACATAGTAGCCAGTTGTTGATTTTCTGTCATCTGGATCAGAACCCCAGTCAGCATCACAAAAGGATGTTAGATTGAGGTTTGATGACCTGGTGAGAGTGATGCCATATGTGTAAGTGCCACTTAGATATCTTAAAATCCTCTTTACAGCTTGTCAGTTAGAGTTTTTAGGGTCATGCATGAATTGGCACACTTTGTTTATTGCCAAAGCAATATCTGGTCTTGTGACTGTAATGTACTGAAGTGCTCCTACTATTGATCTATACAAGCTGGCATCTTCAGCTGTAGTGTAACACCCGGGTGCCGACGAGGGCGGAGAGTGGTCGCCGGTGCAAGAAGGAACGGACAAGGAGCGGCTCCTAGCAGGCTTCTAGGCGGAGGGACACATGAATGAACCAATTACACACTCGAATGAGAGAGATCTTGAGACTGTGTAGGTATGGGACTATACAGTTGAGGAAGGCTTATATGAATTGATTGGTACTACCTATACTAACAAGATGCATCTTCTTTTCGGGAGCCCATCACTTAAGAACTCCAAAGTTAAGCGTGCTTGACTTGGAGCAATTCTGGGATGGGTGACTTCCTAGGAAGTTTTCCCATGAAGCGTGTGAGTGAGGACAAAGCACGCTGAAAAGACCCATGTTGGTTTGTGGGGACAGTCGTCAATCCATAAAGCAACCAAGGTTGTTACAGATGGTATCAGAGCGGCACCTCTCCCGATACGGTGTGGTTCGGGGACGAACCAAGCAGAAGTTGGTGGGCATGTAACACTCGGGTGCCGACGAAGGCGAGGAGTGGTCGCTGGTGCAAGGAGGCACGGACAAGGAGCGGCTCCTGACAGGCTTCTAGGCGGACTGACACATGAATGAACCGATCACACACCAGAATGAGAGGAATCCTGAGAGTGTGTAGGTATGGGACTATACAGTTGAGGACGCCTTATATGAATTGATCGGTACTACCTATACCAATAAGATGCATCTTCTTTTCGGGAGCCCATCACTTAAGAACTCCACAGTTAGGCGTGCTTCGCTTGGAGCAATTCTGGGATGGGTGACCTCCTGGGAAGTTTTCCCAGGATGCGTGTGAGTGAGGACATTACATGCAGGGCTGTCAAGTGCAGAGAGTTTTAGTCCAGTCACCATTAGGGTCTTCATGGCTTTAGCATCATGCATGTTGGCCTTGTGTAGTAGATCAGTGATATATTTAGCTTGTGTTAAACAAAATGAGTTGGCAGACCTATGTGCTTGGATTCCAAGGAAGTAATTGAGACCACCTAAATCCTTAAGAGGGAATTTGTAGTTTAGAGTGGTAACTAGATCAGCAATAGTGGCAGCTGAATTGCTTGTAATCAATATATCATCTACATAGACTAGTATTTGCACAGTGATGGCTCCTGAGACTTTGACAAATAGGGAATTGTCACACTTCGATGAGGTGAAACCAAGTTCCTATTAGAGAGATAGAGAGGCTAAGTAGAGAGAATGTTATAGAAGAGTATTAAAAATGATGTGTATTTAATTGTGTTTAGAACTGATACAGTGAGCTCAATATATAGGATACCAACACCAATAGAATGTAACCAATTCCTAACCAATTCCCAACTGTTTACACTGTCATTTAGCTTCTATTTGTAGTTTAGAGTGGTAACTAGGTCAGCAATAATGGCAGCTGAATTGCTTGTAATCAATATATCATCTACATAGACTAGTATTTGCACAGTGATGGCTCCTGAGACTTTGACAAATAGGGAATTGTCACACTTCGATGAGGTGAAACCAAGTTCAAGTAGAAAACTATGAAGTTTGTGGAACCAGGCTTGAGGTGCCTGTTTTAGACCATAGAGGGCCTTGTTTAGCTTGCATACCAAACTGCCATTACCTTGGACAAATCCTTGAGGTTGTACCATGAACACCTCTTCATCTAGATCACCATTCAAAAAGGCATTATTTATGTCAATTTGGTGAATTGGCCAGTTGTTTGTTAGTGTCAAAGTAAGGATCATTCTCGCTGTGGTTGGTTTCACCACTGGACTAAAGGTTTCAAAGAAATCAAATCTGTGTTGTTGGTGGAAACCCTTGGCAACTAACCTTGCCTTGTACTTTTCTATAGAGCCATCAGCCTTCCTCTTTATTCTGAATACCCATTTACAACCTATGGGTTCTCTGTTGGGGGCAAGGATGTGAGAGTCCAAGTGTTTGTCTTGATGAGAGCATCAAATTCCTGTTGCACAGCCTGCTTCCAGTGGGGGCTTGACAATGCTATTTTGACTGATTTTGGCTCGATCAAGGTGAGGTCTGTTACTGCTTTTGATGAGCTAGCCAAATACACTTTTGGTTTAGTGATTCCAGCTTTCTTTATGGTGATCATCGGATGAGAGTTGACTGCAGTGTCTGATGCATTGTCTTCTGGTACTGTGGTGGTGATAGTTGAATCATTGGTAGGTGGTGGTTCTGAAATGATGGGGTAAGGACCTACAGGTGATTGTGACTCATTTTGGTGGTCAAAATCACATTGTAAAGGAGCGAATCTGTTATTGCAAGGTATAGTAGGCAGTGTAACCAATACAGGAATGGATGGTGTATAAGCTACAGGACTAATATACTGAGATGCATGATTTTGGTTCAAGAAGTTTGGATTTGTTTTGAAAGGAAACTGGTTTTCATCAAACACAACATGTCTTGCAATATAAGTTTTTCCATTTGAAGTTAAACATATATATCCTTTATGCTTATGACTATATCCTAGAAAGGTGCACTCCTCAGATCTGAATTGCATTTTATGCTTGTTATAAGGTCTGGTATAAGGGAAACATAGGCAACCAAACACCTTTAAGAACTTGTAATTTGGCTTTTGGTTAAGTAGAAGTTCTAATGGACTTTTATTGGCTAGATTAGGTGTAGGCAGGCAATTAATTAAGTGGACAACAGTGCTGAATGCCTCTCCCCGGAATTAAAGAGGTAAGGAAGCATGAGCTAGCAAGGAGAGACCCATCTCAGTGATGTGTCTGTGCTTTCTCTCAGCTGAGCCATTTTGCTCATGAGTATAGGGACAACTGAATCTTTGTTGAATACCATTGGCATCAAGAAACTTAGAAAAGGCCACATACTCATTTCCATTGTCTAACTGAATTGCTTTTATTGAGAAGCTTGTTTGTTTTTCAATTAGGGTTTTGAAGTGTATAAAAGATTGCAAGGCTTGAGATTTGTTTTGCAAAAGATATATGCAAGTGAATTTGCTATAGGCATCAATGAAATGAATATAATATCTACTGCCATTTGAAGAAGGTAAAGGGGCAGGACCCCATATGTCTGTGTAGATTAATTTCAAAGGTGTGTCATAAACAGTTGTGGAATCATGGAAAGGTAACTTGTGAGATTTGCCAAGGCTACAAGCTTTACAAACATCAGGAATTTTATTGATATCAAGAACAAAATTACAACTTTGGAGTACAAGTTTGACTATTTTGGGGGAGGGATGTCCTAGCCTAGCATGCCAATTGGTAATGTCACTGGCTGAAACAGAAGAATTACAAGTAGTGACTAGATTACACAATTTATTGCAGATCTTATTCACAGAGTGTGTGTTTGAATTAGGGATGTGGATGCTGTCAAAAGCATAAAGTCCGTGTCTTAGCTTCCCTTCAAGAATGGTTTGATTAGTTGCCTGGCATTTCACATAGCACACATCAGGATGGAATTCGAAAAAAACTTTGTTATCTCTAGCAAATTGAGATACACTTAACAGATTTTTGGAAACATGAGAAGCATGCATAAGTTATTCAACAATAAAGGTTTAATAGACTTTTGAGAGAAGAAGATTGAGTTACCAATATGTTCTATAGGAGTGGAGTTTCCATCTGCCATTTTGATTCTTGTATCACCACCATAGACTGTTTTGTGCATCAAATTTGCATCATTAGGAGTAAGGTGATTTGTTGCACCCGAATTTGGGTACCAAGCAGGATCATACAAGGTTTCAGGCACTGCCAGCATACAAGAACTGTCACCATTTGCATTTTCAGCCAACATGGCTCTTCCTTGATTGTTTCCACTGGAATCTTGGTTATTCTTTTCACACCTGTACCAGCAATTGGAGGCAAGATGGCCATATTTATCACATATTTGACATTGAGGTTTATTGAAGGATTGTCTTCCTCCACCTCTTGAGGAATAGGAATTTCTGCCTCTACCTCTATAGTTGCCTCTAGAATTAGAGGATCTGCCACGATTTGAATTGTAATTGGGAGCTCTATTGTTGGACTCTCTTCCATAATTCTGGTTTTGAACCAAATTAGCTTGTAATTGTTGCATTGAAAAGGCATCAGCAGAGCTTGATTTTTGCCTTTCTACTTTTTCCTCCACTGTCAGCAGTAATGCTTCTATTTCTGAGATGGAGTAAGCATCTGTTCTTGAAATGATTGAAGTAAATATAGAGTCATACTCTGAGGGTAAGCCATCGAGCATTATTTGCATATGTTCCTCATCATCAATTGGTGACCATGCGGTTAAGGTGTCAACCACCTTCTTGATGGCCATCAGAAATTCATTCATACTGTTTGTCTTCTTGGTGTTCCTGAGTTGTGTTTTTAGCCGGTTTACTCTTGCTCGTGTCTGAGTGGCAAAATGGACTTGTAGTTTCTTCCATATTTGGAATGCATACTCACAACCTACCATTCTTGTGTGGAGGTTTTGGGACATCGATGCAAGAAGCCATGTGAAGACATACGAATCTTGTTGTTTCCAAGTTTCATAATCTGGGCTCACTTTACCAAGAACTCGATCTTCATCATTCAAGAATCTTCGTGGCATGCCTCTTGAATCTGCTTCTGAGATATACTTTTGAAGTTTATGGGCTTTGATTGTACCCATCGCCTGCATTTTGTAGGTCAAAAAGTTGTCATCATCCAACTTCACTGAGATTGGAATCATGGACATGGAGCTAGAAAGTGAAGATGAGGGTTGAGCGGAAGAGGGTTGAGCGGAAGCCATTTCAGGATCTTGAGCTCTGATACTATAAAGGTACCAGAAGCATCAAGAGATAGAGAGGCTAAGTAGAGAGAATGTTATAGTAGAGTATTAAAAATAATGTGCATTCAATTGTATTTAGAACTGATACATGAGCTCAATATATAGGATGAGCTAAAGGCTAACCAACACCAATAGAATGTAACCAATTCCCAACTGCTAACTGAAATCTGTTTACACTGAGCTAGCTGACATAACTGTAAGTTAGCTTCTAGTCCCTTTACACTTAAGTTTATTTCGTGTCAAAAATCTCATAAGTTAGATTCGGATGATAAAGTGATTTTTTTCCTCCATAATCTCTCATCTTCTCTTCTACGTGTCACTCCCAACCTAGGTGACACCGCTGACTTGATAATTAATATAATAAAGTAATAATTTAAAAAATAAAAAATTAATAAATAAATTAATTTTTTTTTTTTTTAATTATTCTCCTGTCTTCTTCAACAACTTCTTCTTCAACAAACAACCTAATGTGTATCTTCTCCGGCGGCGGCTGGAAGGCGATGACGACGGTGGCGATTGGGAGACGGCGGCGACTGGGTTGATCCTTTTTTACTCCAGTCTTCATCACCATTCAAACAATCAAACCCCATAAAATCTGCAGTAGTAGAACCACAAATATAGACAAACAAACCCCATTCTGAAATCCCAAATCAAAACCCCTGCCCGCACAACCATCGCGTCCCAGTCTTACCTCCTACAGCGACCTCACAGCGTCACCGAAGCACCGTCGCGGCTCCTCCCAGCCGCTACTTCACTCGCACCAGAACTGTCCCACAACAGATCTACTCCTAACCAACATAGCTGACGAACCAAGCTCACAGATCTGGTACTTCGCGCACCACCGTTCGTTCGACCTTGCATCACCCCTACCGCCGTCCACCATGACTCACAGCTCCACCTCGCACCAGCACCGCCGATCAGTCGCTCGAGACCACTATAGCCCCTCCGCATCCAGTCCGCGAAGCAACAGTCCCATCAGTGCTCCCAGCTTCGTGCTCCGCCACGATCCGCCCAGTTGTTGCTCTGTTCAACCCAGAACCACATGATATGGGGAGAATAATATGGGTTGTTGAAGAAGATGGGAGAATAAACAAAAGAAAAAAGAGAAAATAAAATTTAATTTATTTATTTATTAAAAAAAAATTACATTATTGCTTTATTATATTAATTGTCAAGTCAACAGCATGATGACAATTTTATTCGTATCCATGGATATCCGTGGATAGAATTCGCAACGGGCACGGGGTGGGTAGTTAAACGGGTACCCGCGGGTAAAATAAACGGATAATTTCAATACCCATTTATAAACGGGGTGGGGGCAG
Source organism: Sophora flavescens (assembly GCA_030762895.1). Classification (NCBI taxonomy): domain Eukaryota; kingdom Viridiplantae; phylum Streptophyta; class Magnoliopsida; order Fabales; family Fabaceae; genus Sophora; species Sophora flavescens. The sequence continues at coordinate 118,349 of JAUPTC010000073.1, read as the reverse complement.
GTATCACACTATCCGTGTCCACGGATACCCGCATCCGTTACTTAAATTACTAAAATGCCCTTTATTATATATATATATATATGTAGTAATTGCTAAATGTATTTGATTACTTTTGTTAGTAACTTTTGTAATTGGATAATGCTTTGATGCCTTTCTTAACATCTATTTGTATGAACATTATTATTTTAAATTGAGTTACGCATATTTTAGCAATTTTTCAAGCAAAAAGAGTATATATTTTTTCTGGAAAAAATAATACGCGGATACCCGCAAACCTGCGAATATCCGCGAAACTAGCTGGATACCCGTCCAAAGGATACCCGCGTGGGTAACAGGCAGGGATGGATACGGATTTTACCCGACGGGTACGGGGGCGTGGGGAGTGCTACCCGTGGCCGTCCCCCCGTTACCATCCCTAGTCAACAGTGCTATCTATGCTCGGGAGTGACACATAGGAGAGAAGATGAGAGATTCTGCAGGTATGGTAAAAAAAAGCATTACTTTGTCATCGAATCTAACTTATGAGACCTATTTGACACGAAATAAACTTAAGGGACCACATCGAAAATAGAAATAAACTTAAGGGACCAATCAAATAATTTTGCCTTATTGTGAGGGATAAGAGCATTGAATAATAATAACCATTGGATCTATTTTAACGATTCAGATTAAACCCCGAATTAAGAAGATCACGTGATCCTAAAGGGGTGTATTGGACTGGGATTTAAAAGATTAATTTGGCATAAAAATAATTTGCAGATTTTAAAAGACTATGTAGGAATGTAATGACTTCTAAGATTTTTTTTTAAAGACTCTTATAATCAAGATTTTATAGTTTGCATTTTAATGGATTTATATCATAAAAATTTATAGGATTTGGAAGGATTATCCGGATTTATAAGATTTGAAAAGAAAATATGGTGGAGAAGTGGTGAATAAACAACATAAACTCTAATTACAACATTAGAGAGCAAAATTAATTTTATAATGGAGAAGACAACATATTCACATAGTTGTTTTTGTTCACATGTTATTGTATTTATGTAGTGAAAAAGGAAATTATGAACTTAAAACAATAAAAATAATTTTATTCTCATAATGTCACAAATTCTGCATTCTATTTGTTTATTACTTATTGAAATTGATAGGTTTGCCATCAAGAGTATGTAAATTTGATGTGTCATAGCTAAATATGCCCTTGTAAACCAATTCTACTATATACTTAGTGTTGACCCAACTTTTTGGGCGGCTTAAAAGCTACTTTAAAGTTAAAGTTAAGCACTTTAAAAGTAATGCTATTTGATAATTTATATTTGGTTGAACGACAACAGTGAGGGGAGCCAGGGAAAAGAGAGGGGAGGGGGGAGGGAGGGAGGGAGAAGGGGGGGAAAGGATAGAGATGGAGGGAGGGGAGAAAGGTGTGAACAAGGTTTACAAAATCGGACCGATCATCGAATCGGTGAAGGCAGCGGTTTGAGGTTCAATGGTCCAACCGAGGTTGAATCGTGATTGAACCGGTTATAATTAAATAATATTATTTTAATTTTTAATATAATATTTGTAACAATATTAAACAAAAAAACAACATAACAACTAAAATTATTAAGCACAATTTTTTTTTATTTTGAAATTAAACTAAATAAATATAAAGATATATGTTAAAATCATCTTCATAGGGAAAACCAATCCAAAATCTACAACCAGCCCGCATATGTTAGAAAACAAAAGAATTGGGTTTTGGCTAGGATGACCTAAATCCTTTTATACTAATTTTTTTTTTGAGGAAACCGGTTCAGGCCGGTTCACTACCGGTTTTACCGGTTTTGAACCGGTTTTCCGATTTTTGTACCGGTTTACCACAGGGACGGTTTTCCCTGCTGACTGGACCGACCATGGTCCCGGTTAAATCGGTCGGACCGGCCGGTCCGGTCCGATTTTCAAAACCTTGGGTGTAAAGGCAAAAGGCAAAGAGAAATAAGGACTGAAAATGGATTGAAAATCCTGAGAAATCTTATATGTTGAGTTGTGACTTTTTTTTACTAAAAAATCACTAAAATGTCACACAAAAATCCCAAAAATCCATATTTGAAAACAATTTATCGAAATTAGGATGTTTTTGAATATCACAAGACTTTTTGTTACCTAGAGAGTAACAAAAAGTCTTTGATTGGATATCACTAGATTTGGACACCCTTTTTAAAAAATCATAATTGTCTTGATTGAATATCACCATACTTATATTAAGGGATGTATTGGATTGAGATTCTAAAAGATTATTTTGACATAAAAAGTCTCGTGAATTTTAAAAGACTATAACCTCATTTAGATTGACTTATAAAAAGCTTATTCGAGCTTATCTAATGACATAAATGTTTATGAAGATGTTTGAAAAAATTTATGGTAAAAGCTTATGACTATCCCACGAGCTGTTTATAGCTTTTTTTCATAAGCTCTCGTAACAAGCTTATGGTATCATCTTATGAGGAGTTTATGGTTCACTAATGCTTCCGTGCTTTTTTACTCGAGTTCGATTCCGCAGGCATCTTTTTCCACTCGACATTTTATTTTTATAATTACGTGTAAAACCTTTACGCTGTGCCTCCAATCGACTGCGTCGTCTTCCCTGGCAGTCAGGTAGTCCACTCAACAAGCTTTTTTCCTGCTCATTTCGTTTCTGTGCCTTCCCCCAGACTTTTATTACCAATTATTTTATAAAAAATAATGACACAATTCACAACACCGTCACTCTTCGCAACAACTTCATGGTTGTCTCACACACTGTCACAACACTTCACAACACCGTCACTTTTGTTTCTCAGTGTGGGTTAGTGTTATAGTTTAGCTTCCTCTGTTCCTCACAGCACCGCCACCCACTATTGTTCCTCACTTTGGGTTTTTTTTTTTTTTGAAAGAAAAAAAACTAATATCATATACTATTGGATATTGTATAAAAAAAAACCAATATTATATAAATATTGGATATTGTTTTACAGGGGATCACTTTGGGCGTGTTTCTCAGATTTGGATATTGTGAGCAATAAGGTGGGGGAAGCAGGGCAGAGTGCTTTCATTTATTTAATGAGTTTTCATTAAATTTTTTAATGGATTTTCATAGTTATTTTTTTACTTTTGTTTATGTATGGTGCTTTGGGCGGAAGCAAGGATGTCACACACCTACTATTTGCTAAAATACTTCAATGAGATACTCTTTCATAAAATAAAAAAAAACTTCAATGAGATACTCTAGTGCTTATGTTTGATCATATCATGGTATTTTTATAATTTTTAATTATGGTTTGATTTTTAAAAAAAATTATTTTTTAAAAAGTATAACATTTTATAAGTGCTTATGTAATTATGCGTCCAAACTGTTCAATTTTTGTGTAAGTATTTTTCAATGTACATATCCAAACGCAAATAGCTTATCCAATGTAAGCGCTTATGACATAAGCTCTCATACAATAAGCTCTCATGCCATAAGTGCTTAAATAAGTTGTTTATCCAAACAGGGCCTATGTAGGAATGTAATGACTTCTAATGACTATGTGGCTTTTTTTTTTTAAACACTCTTAATAAATTTATAGTTTGGATTCTAATGGATTTATATTATAAGAATTTATAAGATTTGAAAGGATTATATGGATTTATAAGATTTGAAAGGAACACATGGTGGAGAAGCGATGAATAAACTAGGGATGGCAAAACGGGCCAACCCGCCCACCCTGCCGCCAACCCGCCTAAAACGGGGCGGGGCGGGACGAGTTGAATATTAAAAGTGGGTTGAAAATCACCCCCCGTCCCGTTTAACGGCGAGTTGGCCCGCCAATAATAAAAATATTAAAAAAATAAATATTTAAGTCCTTAATATATGTTTAAATTAATCATGTTTCCACTTGTAAATCACATCCTGTCCCGTTTGTGTGATTAATTTCTTTTATATATGATTTTACTATTATAATATTGAAAAAAAATGTTTATTGTTAATTATTTATTCGAATTCTATTAATAATATTTGAGTATTATTACAAATTTTAAGCATCATAAACATAATAATAATATAGATAAAAAGTAATGTATGATTATGTTTATGTAGGCCTAAACAGAATATTTAAATCAATATAAAAAAATGTAACAAAATGAAAGTTGGCCCAACGGGTCAACCCATCCCGCCCCGTTTCTTAGCGGGTTAGGCGGGGCAGGTTAGTGGGTTGAAAAGTATAACCCACCCTGCCAAAAAAGACGGGTTAAACGGGTTGGCCCGTCGGGTCCAACCCGTTTTGTCACCCCTAGAATAAACACATATAAACTCCAATTACAGCATTAGAGATCAAATTCAATTTTATGGTGGAGAAGACAACATATTTACAAAGTTGTTTTGTTCACATGTTATTTTATTTATGTAGTGGAAAAGAAAATTGTGAACTTAAAACAATAAAAAACACTTTATTTTCACAATATCACAAGTATTGTATTCTATACTTTAATTACCTATTGTAATTGATATGTTTGTTATAAAGAGTATATAAATTTGGTGTTGTAACACCTTGTTTTCCATCCCCATGCTTATATGTGGTTGTTTTAATGAATATATGTTGCCTATAATTGATGTTTTTGTGCTAGATTATTAGGAAAATGTTTTAGGATGGGTGAAAATGGATTAAAGGGGATTTCCTGGTAAAAAATCTCTTCCTCGACACATGAGCACGGCCCCCGCTCATTTGAGCACGGCCGTGTCGGGATTTGGACGTTTGATGGTGTTTTTGTTGACCCCTTGCTCATTCAAAGACAACCTCTGCTCGTTTAAGTAGACCCCTTGCTCTTTTAGCGCAACTCCTTGCTGATATTGAGCACGGTCGTGCTAAATTGAGCAGGACCCCCAGCTCATTTTCTGACAGCATAAAAACGCTAATTTTAGAGGGTTACGAGCCATAACCCTCATTTTGACACTTTTTCTGAATCTTCGGCCGTTAGGAACCCTCTCATCTCTCCACCCTTGAACCTCCCCAAGACTCTTGGTGTTTTCTATTGTGATTGGAGAGTAAACCGCGCAGTAGTGTCAATTAAGGTAATCTTCTAAACCCTTTGTTAATCTCCTTTTGTTTTCTTGAATTGGAGATTAATTACTCCTTCTTTCTTTGATGTTCTTGACCAAGATCCGTTGAACCGTTCGAGTGGACCAAGTTTGGATTCGCTCAAAGTGATCATAGATTAGATCTTCATACCAGGTATGGGGAGAAGGGATTGGTATGAACATGTAGGCATTGGGGGTAGCGTAAGATGAAGGGTTAACCCATGACCCTGTTGTGTGCTATTTGCCTAAATGTTTTGTCTTGTTATATGTTTACATACGTTTGATATATGATTGGTATGTTCAATTGTGGATTAGTGATGATGATGTTTATGCCATCAATGAATGTTTGATTTGATGATGATGTTTATGCCATGGATGAACGTATGCTTGAGTTGTTGATGTTGTGAATGTTAATAAGACATTATTTAAATGAACAGGGCTTGGTAATAAAAATGGAATTAAAGGATTAATTTCCCCAATTGTTCATAAAGCATGGAGTTTAGTGAAGAGAGGTGAGGTTAATGCTCAAGGGTATAGTAAGACCCTAGGTTTGAATTATGAGTGTTTTAGGGATGTTAGCAATGAAACAAGAATTAAAAGATTAATTCCCAATAATCATAAGACATGGAGACTAAATAAGAATAAACACGATTAATACTTGGTGGTATAGCTAAAAGACCCTAGGATTGATCTTGAATGCCTTAAGGAGTTTGGCAAGGGTTCTAACCCTTCTACCCAGACAAGTACGACCATGCTTCAGCAAGCAAGCCCGTGCTGGGGGTTAGCACGACCGTGCTCCCCTAAACAGAACAAACGTTAAAAGAGAGCAAGGGTGGCTTCACCCAAATTTTTCCATATGATGAAATAAGACACCAATCGAAGTAAAGAAAAGTTAGATAATTTAATAAAGACTTAACGGAGATAATTAAATATAAACGTTAAGATGGTTAAGACGTAACGATGGGTTACCGTGTGACGCCCTCTACCCTGCATGTATTTATAACAACTTAAAAAGGAAAAAAAATAAAAGAATGAAAGACATGCATATTATTTCATAATAATAAAAACCATGGGTAGAAGATACCACATGAACAAAAAATTTCAACGCAGAAATAAAACAAGCTTTAAAAGGAAACATATATGTAAAACGAAACCCAACCCCGATGTGACATTACAGAACTGACATAACCAAAAATTTGGAAACACATCGGATAACAATAGAAACTAAAGAAATCCTAAACTATGAGTAGCGACTCCTCAGAATCACTGCTCAACAGGCTGTTCACCATCTTCTGCATAACAAAAAGGTACATCAAAAGCAACAACAGAAAAACGAGGAGTAAGAAACATGTATAAAACACAACGACAAAGGAAGCAGTTAGCAAGATGAGCATATGTCACAATCAAGCATGTTGTAACATCATACATAACATATTCATATCATTTATGTCATCCCAACAATATATGATGTCCGAGAACGACAACATATATTAGGTTAGAATAGGTGTCTATGCTTCTAGAACGACAACGACTATGATTAGGTTGAAATGTTGTCCGAGAACACAAGGCGGGAACTAAAAAGTCCCAAAAGCGCCGATATCAATTTTAAAGAAAGCTAATATTAAGAATTGAGCTCAAATAAACCATTATCCAAATCATTCTCTTTAACTTAAATTCATTTGAACACTTCAAAATTTATTAAAGCATACTTAAGCTAAAATTAATTATTTACAAGTGCAAGTACCAATAAAATGATTTAACTCAATAAATGATCATTTGACTATTTTGGTGTAAAATGTATAACAATAGTTTAAAATTTAAAATCAATATTTACTAACTAAAAAATCAGGTTAAAATCATAAATTTAAAACATCAAACGACTGAACCTTTTGAAAGCTTTTAACTTCTCAATAATTGGTCTATTTGCTTCATTTCAAAATTCTTAATACCTTATATTAAATTAATGTCGAGCCCAAGACTTAGAAAACTATTTAAACAAGGATTAACCTTGAACTAGAATCCATAAATTCAATAAAAATAATTGATACCAACTAAATATATACATTCCAACACCTCCCGAATCTGAGTTCGGAAACAAATGCAATTCACAAAAGTCCCTAAACGACTTAACGATCGTACCAAGAGGCTTATACTTAGAGCCCAATTATATGGAATTATATTTATACTTAGAGCCCAATTACATGGAATTATATCCAATGCTTAGCATACGCGAGTTACAAAAATAAGTAAGGTCCTCAAATTAGAACCTTACACCAATTCAACAAGTTCCAATTTAGCACAACGCTAAATTAAATCTGAACAGTTACAACAAAGTATAACTAAGGTCCTAAAATTACACAGACAATCACCATATTAAAGAAAATATTGAGCAAACCTACTAAAACAATTCCCAATATTAATAAGCAGTTACAATAACCCGCATTAACCCCATACTACACCTAACATAATATCTTCCCCCACGTTAAAGTGACGTTTGAATATTTCTGACACCCTGAAGGTATGCAGTCAGCTCCTGTCAGTTCCCAGAAAGCAATTCGAAAGCAATTCCTGCTTCCCTAGAGCAAGCATGAACATGAAAAACATCCCAGAGAGAGGCTACAAGCATTGAAACAAGCAGACAAATCACAAAATTAATTACTCAACATCAACACTATATATTTAACTCACTAATATACTTAATTTCACAAAAACCACATTGATTTAAATCAAAACGAATTTGGGGTTTTTAGGTTCATGATGAAAATTTGAAGAAAATTCAAATTAACAAGAGATTGACAAAATTGGTTTAGGGAAACACTTAGTCATGACCCCAATTGTATAAAACACCAATTAATTCCAAAATTAAAATCTGAAATCAAATGGCTAGGGTTTGAGACTGGGGAAAAATTGGGATTATTGAAAATAGACAAGGGAAAGTGAAAAACCACTCACCCAAGGAAGGAGATGAACTCGTGGTGGTGCTGACAGTGGCGGTGGCCGGCGGCGACGGCGGCGGAAGCGGCAGAGACAACGTATATGGAGCAACCATGAGCCAAAAGAGAGAGTAAGCTCAAAGAGAAGAAGTTTAAACTAGGAAGGTTAAGTTCGAAAATAACCATGGATGGCGGCTTATCGGACGGAACACAGCGGAGGGTGGCGTCGCACGATGGAGGATGCGTTTTGCGGTGGAGGATCAGAACAGAACGTGCGGTGCTTCCTCTTTACGTTGAGCGGCCGACGGTTCTCCAAGAGCGGTGGTCGTGCAGCTGCTTCAGGTAAGGAAGGAGGAGAACTTTGAGACTAAGGGAGAGAGAAAGAAGTGAGATGTGAGTGTGGTGTGGTTTTTGTTGGAGAAGAAGAAAAGAAAAGATGTGGGTGTGTTGTTGTATGCGTAAGAGAAGAAGAGGAGAGAACATATTTTTCATTTTCTTTTAATTAGTGTAGATACCAAATAAAAAGGAGTGGTTGAGATTGAGTTTAGAAAAATAATAGATTTTTGGCTCTTGAATCTAAAAACAATGAGTGACAAATATATAATTTCAAAATCCAAAATAGAGTAAAAATTGATAGTTGAAATGATCAACTAAGAAAATCAATGATCCAAAAATAATCTCTGATTAATTTTATACCAACATATTTTCAAATCTAAAATTAAATAGAGTAAAATCTGAAAATAAATTTCTTCCAATCATATTATTTAAAATATTTTTCTAAACATATAATAATAGTGACAATATTGTAATATTATTGTCTAGCAAGCATGCATACACTGTAGGATCACAGTGCTAACGTATCAAATAAAATAATTTAAATGAGTAAATAAAATTAATCAGACCAAACAACATAAAAACAAACAAAAATAAACATTTAGAAAATTAATCACTCTTAATAAAGCAATTAGCCATATATGTAAAAAAAAACAACAGGGATGTTACAACACTACCCCTCTTACAGAAATTTCGTCCCCGAAATTTGATATATCTCAAAAGAGATATGGGTACTATTCTTTCCCCCTTTCACTCGAAGTTCTTTCGCCATTCTCTCCTTTATCTTAACAAAGAAACACTCATAAGATAAGTCTACTTTTAAATCCGAATTTAACATAGATGGCATCCTATCGTATGACCTTCTTCAATTAATTCAAACTTAATCTACATCAACAATACCTACAAATATTCATCATACAAATAATATGATCTAGCATACCATTTTATTAATCCTCACCTATTGTACCAATAATTGGCCACCTTCACAATTCCACTCCATTGACATCACCAATCTCCATCCATAGTTACATAAATAATAAGCATACTATCACCACACTTATACATCCTGAACTATCATTATGTTTCTCATCGCGACTTTATGCACATTTTTCATCATTATCTTAATAAAATATATTAAAATTAATACCTAAGTATCAAGAGACCTCGAATATTATAATATTTACAACCAACAAAAATGGGCAGCACTAGAGCAGTTTCCTCACTATTTCGATACCAACATAATCCTTTAATAACTTCTTACTCTTACATTTATCAAGCTTCATAGCTTCCTAACGCCACATAAATGAATTCCCATTTGTCAATCACAACTAATCATCAAAAGCCCAACGAGGAATTATCCTATAATAGATATAGGTTTGTGCAGAAGACGTACACTACCCCAGAAACTAAAGTCAACCCTATAAAAACACAAGGTTCATAAAAACATTCATTTCAAAACAGAATTAGGAACACATAAAGTAGGCATTGATCATGCATTTATACACTTTAACTCCAAACAGGTTCAAACCCACAAATTCACCATTCAACATATAAATCCCTTACCATATGATGAAATCAAGAGTCATGAAATTTCACCCATAAACACAAATTCATCACATAACGTCAAATAAAATCTCAATCTTAGAAACCATATAGTCCACAAAATTATAATTAAGCAATTCATACAATTAATCCCATGCAATTTCATAAGCATACACCCCAACACCCGCATTAATCCCAGTTCTCAAATTGTTCCAACACTGACACTCAACAGGTCTTCCAATGATTGAATTATCTGCTCAGACTGTCCACTAGTCTAAGGATTATAACTTAACTCATTTTCAACTTCGTCTCCAAGGCTTCATGCCGACTTTGCTCAAAATCAAGATGTAGACCTTGGATCTTAATTCGAAATGATACTGGAAGGTACTCCAAAAGTTTTTGTATTATAAAAGGTTCGATAAAACATTTCTCATTCTACGAGGAAGAACAGACGTAGATGACATTTTAAAAGAATAAGTTTGAGACTGGTTAACAAGTAACAAATCCCAACAGACAAATGATGAGACAATGGTTTTAGAAATTTGAAGAGAAACTTTTCAAAAAGGATTTCTATTCTTTACTTTCAGAAGAAAGTACAAAGAAGAATTTACTAAGTAGAAGGAGAAATGAATATTCAATATGCAAAAAGAATCTTCAGTAGGTTCCTGAGAGTAAAAATGTGTTGTACAGACACATATTTACAATCATGACTCTACTAAAGTTCCTCTCTCCTCGAGAACTTCCATTGGATCGAAAAATTAATAATGAGTTGTTTGTGATTTCAAGAAGATTGAAGTTATAAAACGGGACATCAATCAAATCATATTTTAGAGAAGGTGAGTCTGACTTAAAGATCATACTGAATCACTTCTATCTAGAAATAAAGGTGTTGAAAGTTATTTTGACTGAGAAATCTATGTTCCTAGAAATCCATACACCTTATGACTCAGTGAGAATAAGTCATAATGAATTTCGAAATAAGAGTGGAATAGTCAGGTCAATAGGTGATCACGAATACGGTTAACTCAATTGTCTAATACAACCATGAGTAATAAAATCAATGAGAAAGAAAATCGCGAGTATAAGGGACATTTGAAATTTAGCTTGAACAAAACTATCATGACTAATTGATGGGTTGTTAACGGAGATAGTATCAAATTTCGGGCAAAAGACTTACTGAATTGGATTTCGACAACCTTTCTTTTCAGTAAAGTACTTGAAGGAGAATTTGGTTTCCATCACTTCCTTGGTAAGTCTACAATGCCCCAAAGGTGGTGACCAGAAGCAAGAACCATATAAAGAAACACAAATGATGTTGAAACGCGATACAAAATAACGCGTTTTGCATCGCACACAAAGTACAAAACTATAATCAAGATAGAAAGATAAACAACAACAACAACAAAAATATAAAGAGCATAAAATATTTTATTATTCCTCACAATCAAAATAATAATTAGTAATTTCATACTAACAAACAAATATTTCAAAATATTAATTTACCATCACCAAACAGCTCCAACTTACATTAACCCTTATAATACGACTTTTAACACTTGCATAATCCTCAAATATTCAAAAACTCTTACCCATATACCTCATAATTAAACTCATTCATTTTACCTTAATACACTCTAAAGTCCATCCACAAAAACTCATAATCTTAAACACCAAATTCGAATTTTAGCAAAATCATAGCCTAATCATATACTGCTCATCAAAATATTCAAACCCACTTAAGAGGGCTAATTCCATGTCAAATTATCTCTAACAACTCAAATAAAAACTCATAACACAAACTTAAGGTGATAACCCCACTAATCCATCCAAGTAATATAAATTTGAAAATTAAACACTAATACTGATCAAGATTATCACTAGTAACTTTAATCCGCAGATAAAATAAATATTTCGAATCACTTAATCCTCCACAAGTTATCAGTTACCATAAGAGTAGCCAGTAACACTAACACCATAAGATAAATCTCTCACGAGATCTTAGATCTAACTATCTTGTCTTATTCTAAAACAATTCAAATAATTCACACAAACATAGAGATCACACAAAGAAGACGCAGTCGGGTCTTAACCTCAAATCCGGTTTAGCTCGACTGCTCTGATTCCATTAATGTAACGTCTAGTTTTTAATTAAGACTAATAAAATTGATTAAGGTAAAAATTCTCAAATAAAAATTTGAAATGTCTCTTTTGGAAAATGGAGTTTTGGATGAAGTCGGAAAAACCTGATAAAACAATTTATAACATTAAATACTTTATACAACCAAACTTGGTCTCTGATCTTACATCAACTGCCAAGAGAAAAAAAAAAACTTCAATCATGATAAAGACTTAGAAAAATAAATAGATACAGTAATCCCAAATAGATCTTTCATGCATACACACAGTTTCATTAATAACCTAAAATAAAACAAAGTGCGCAAAATATCCCGAGACACAAGATCTTCCAAAAGTACGAAAGTTTATACAACGCATCATCAAAGGTGAGGCCCTCCAAGTTTGGGAAGTCGCATCCTTGATGTCCATCAAATCACGACGGATTCTCGACCCCACGTGAGGGGCAGTCATCAGAAGCAACTACTCATATACACAAGAAGAGAGAAGAAACAACATATGGAGGTAAGATTCTATGCCGGGCTCATAATGTAGATATGGGTATGCGGCGACAAAAAATCAATAAAGTGGATACATATATTTAAGGATACATTCATAAAATAAATATATAATTTTAGAAAGGGCTTATACTCGAATGCATACCTAAGACTTCGACCTAACTTTGCTCCAGGAGACTATTGGTGTCATAATACTCTGTCAGGATAGCATTCGGGTAATATGCGTAAACAACTCGGTGTACAAGTCTCGATTTGAGTACGCTAACAACCATCTCCGTGGTCCTTTCACACGAGAGTACTTAACATCTGAATAATATTTAGTTTAGTGGAGTGTCAAGATAGTCTTGCTGTCTAGGTCTCCACCGGAGCAGTGCAGCTGTACACCGAACCATTGACAGGATTCATGCCTGACTATCCACGAGCTTTCCGTGGCCCCACACAGTCCCCTATTATCCTATAATAGGTGTTTATGCTTCCAGAACGACAACGACTATGATTAGGTTGGAATGTTGTTCGAGAACACAAGGTGGGAACTAAAAAGTCCCAAAAGCACCGGTATCAATTTTAAAGAAAGCTAATGTTAAGAATTGAGCTCGAATAGACCATTTTCCAAATCATTCTCTTTAACTTAAATTCATTTTAACACTTCAAAATTATTTAAAGCATAGTTAAGCTAAAATTAATTATTTTCAAGTACAAGTACCAATAAAATGATTTAACTCAATAAATTATCATTTGACTATTTTGGTGTAAAATGTATAACAATAGTTAAAAATCAATATTTTCTAACTAAAAAAATCATGTTAAAATCATAAATTTAAAACATCAAACGATCGAACCTTTTGAAAGCTTTTAACTTCTCAATAATTGGTCTATTTGCTTCATTTCAAAATTCTTAAAACCGTATATTAAATTAAAGTCGAGCCCAAGACTTAGCAAAATATATGAACAAGGATGAACCTTGAACATGAATTCATAAATTCAATAAAAAGAACTGATACCAACTATATATATATATACATTCCAACACCTCCCGAATCTGAGTTCGGAAACAAATGCAATTCACAAAAGTCCATAAATGACTTAACGATCGTACCAAAAGGCTTATACTTAGAGCCCAATTACATGGAATTATATCCAATGCATGGCGTACGCGAATTACAAAAATAAGTAAGGTCCTCGAATTAGAACCTTACACCAATTCAACAAGTTCCAATTTAGCACAATGCTAAATTAAATCTAAACATTTACAATAAAGTATAACTAAGGTCCTAAAATTACACAGACAATCACCATATTAAAGAAAATATTGAGCAAGCATACTAAAACAATTCCCAATATTCCTAAGCAGTTACACTAACCCGCATTAACCCCATTCTACACCTAACATAATATCTTCTCCCACCTTAAAGTGACGTTTGAAGATTTCTGGCGCCCTGAAGGTATGCAGTCAGCTCCCGTCAGTTCCCAAAAAGCAATTCCTGCTTCCCCGAAGCAAGCACAAACATGAAAAACATCCCAGAGAGATGATCCAAGCATTGAAACAACCAGACAAATCACAAAATTAATTACTCAACATCAACACTACATTTTTAACTCACTAATATACCTGATTTCACACAAATCACATTGATTTAAATCAAAACAGAGTTGGGGTTTTTAGGTTCATGATGAAAATTTGGTGAAAATTCAAATTAACAAGAGATTGACAACATTGGTTTAGGGAAACACTTAATCATGACCCCAATTGCATAAAACACCAATTAATTCCAAAATCAAAATCTGAAATCAAATGGCTAGGGTTTGAGACTGGGGAAAAATTGGGATTCTTGAAAATAGACAAGGGTGTTGGAACCAAAGTGGTTTTGGATTTAATAATCTCTAAGTTTTGATGCTAACAAAAGGATTAAATTTGCTTGGCAAAGTGTTACTTGAGATTTAACATGTGCTTTCAGTTATGTAGGAATATTTACATATAAGAAACATGGGATAAGTTTCCATTGAAAAATATGCGTCCACCCCTGTAGACGGGCTGCTCAAATACTTTGGTAAAGTTACTTAGTTATTTAATTAAGTAGACTGGCTTTCTTTAGTAGACGAGGCTATAAATATTTGCTAGATGAATACCTAAAGAACTTGTTAGGTACAACAAGTCCAAAGACTTGATAATAAGCGCGTCCATCTTGCCACGTAAGTAGACGGAAGTAATTAGTTGAAGAAAATGAACTAAAACACAAAGTAATCTAGTACGAGCTCTAACCGCCACGTCACTAGACTGAGATCTTTATAAACTCATTAAGAAATAGCAAGTCTGAAGACTTGATAGATAAGAGGATATGCCACGTCATCAGACGAGCTAAGTAAAATATAGAACAGACTTGGACTCTCATATGAATGAATAGACGGAGTTTCTTTTTAGACGAGCTCCATCTTTGAATGAATTAAATGCAATCCGAATATCTTATATTTATTTCAAATGTTTGATATTTATTTCATTAGAATATTTTTTTTCATATTTGTTTTATCTGCTTTAATGTTTCACTTTGTTAATCCTGCCTATGTTGTGCTTTGTGACAAAGCTAAACATAGCCTGTCCCAAGCCCGGATAAAAGGAGAGGGTTGTGTTAGGCCATCGACAGCCAACGTAAAACTTAGTCGAATCTCTATGACATGGATCAACGACGTAATAATGTTAATGCTAGGTCGTTGCCCAGAAGCAACGCGCTGTATAGCTCGAGTACAGTGTCAAATGAGCAAGGGTCGCTGCATCGCCGCCTGGATGTAGTGGAAAATAAGCAAGGGTTCCAACATTTTTGTGAATGAGTGTGGGTAAAGAAGCTAGTTCACGAGAGTAGGATTCGCTTTGGAACTTGGAATATAGGCACACTTACAGGTAAATCAATGGAAATAGTTGACACTATGATTAGGAGGAGGATCAATTTCATGTGCCTACAAGAAACTAAGTGGGTGGGAGAAAAGGCAAAGGAATTAGACTCTTCGGGTTTTAAGCTTTGGTACACTGGCAAAGTAAAATCGAGAAATGGGGTGGGCATAATTATGGATAAATATTGGAAGAATGATATTGTGGATGTAAAAAGGGTTGGAGATAGGATCATTGCCCTAAAATTTATAGTGGAACAAGACACCTTTAATGTGATTAGTGCTTACGCACCTCAAGTAGGGTTAGAAGAACGCTTCAAGGTAAAATTTTGGGAGGATTTAGAAGGCCTAATTCAGGAAATACCGCTAGGTGAAAAGATTTTCTTAGGAGGGGATCTAAATGGGCATGTAGGGAGGGCACCTAGAGGTTACGACGGTTTGCATGGGGGATATGGCCTAGGGGAGGTAAATGGTGAAGGCAAGTCTATTCTGGACTTTTCATCTGCTTTCGATCTTACTATAGCCAATACTTGTTTTAGGAAACGTGAGGAGCACCTTATCACGTACAAAAGTGGGGTGACAAGCTCTCAAATAGATTTCTTTATTATTAGGAGATCGGATAGAAAGATTTGCTTGGACTGTAAAGTCATACCTGGAGAGAGCTTGACTGCCCAACATAGAGTCTTGGTTATGGATGTAAGAGTTAAGAGGAGTGTGAAGAGAAGAGGCCACGAAAAGGTTTCAAGGATCAAGTGGTGGCAACTGAAGGGTGAAAAACAAAAGATCTTCCAACACAAGGTTTTGGAGGAAGGGTTTTGGGAGGCAAACGGAAGTGCAAATGATATGTGGGACAAGATGATCAAGGGGATTAGGAAGGTAGCTATAGAGATGCTTGGTGAATCAAGAGGATTTGGACCTAGGGGTAAAGAATCCTGGTGGTGGGATGAAAGTGTGCAAGCTAAGGTTCGGGTTTAAAGGGAATGTTTTAAAGCTTGGTCTTTATGTAAAAATGCTGAAAATTGGGAAAATTATAAGGTGGCTAAAAAAGAAACCAAGAAGGCAGTGAGCGAAGCTAGAACTAAAGCTTTTGACGGGTTTTACCAATCCTTAGGCATCAAAGATGGTGAGAAATCTATTTATAGGCTTGCTAAAAATAGGGAAAGAAATACAAGAGACTTGGACCAAGTGAAGTGTATTAAGGATGAAGAAGGTAGAGTTTTGGTTAAGGAACAAGATATTAAAAATATATGGAAGAATTATTTCCACAAGTTATTTAATGAAGGATTTGAAGTTTTATTATGCTCACGGGTGCTTGACATAAGAGAGGAGGACCAAAATTCCACTTTTTATCGTAGAATCCAAGAGCATGAGGTAAAAGAAGCTTTGAGAAGGATGGATAATGGCAAAGCAGTTGGACCGGACAATATACCTGTGGAGGTATGGAAGAGTCTCGGAAGTAGAGGCATTAGTTGGCTCACGAAGTTTTTTAACGAGATTGTGAGGTCAAAGAAAATGCTGGACGAATGGAGGAGAAGCACTTTAGTTCCGATTTACAAGAATAAGGGAGATATACAAAATTGCGCAAATTCTAGGGGGATTAAGCTTATGAGTCATACTATGAAGCTATGGGAAAGGGTGCTTGAACGGAGACTAAGAAAAGAAACCAAAATCACCGACAACCAATTTGGTTTTATGCCAGGGAGGTCGACCGTGGAAGCAATTTACTTGCTACGACGAATGATGGAACAATATCGAAGGGATCAAAAAGATTTACACATGGTCTTCATTGATTTGGAGAAAGTGTATGATAGGGTGCCAAGAGAGGTTTTGTGGAAAGCCCTAGAAAAGAAAGGTGTTCGGATTGTATATATTCGAGCTATCAAGGATATGTATGAGGGGGCCACGACCAGTGTGAGAACGCAGGGTGGAGCCACAGAAGATTTCCAGATAACCATAGGTCTGTACCAAGGGTCGGCTTTAAGCCCCTATCTTTTTACCTTGGTCTTGGATGTACTACGGAGCACATTCAAGAGCCAGCACTGCGATGCTTGCTTTTCGCAGATGATATAGTTCTAGTTGGAGAGTCGAGAGATGATATAAATGGAAGGTTGGAGACCACAACATACCACAAGTCACACGGTTTAAATATCTTGGGTCTATTATACAAAATGACGTAGAAATTGAGGGAGATGTAAACCATCGGATTCAATCAGGGTGGTCGAAATGGAGGAAGGCTTCAGGTTTTTTGTGTGATAAAAAGGTACCTCTTAAGCTAAAGGGAAAATTTTACCGTACAGCTATTAGACCCGTGATGTTGTATGGGACAGAGTGTTGGGCGGTAAAAAATCAACACGAGAGTAAAATCAATGTAGCAGAGATGAGAATGTTGCGCTGGATGAGCTGAAAAACTAGACGTGATAAGATTAGGAATGAAAGCATTAGAGAGAGAGTTGGGGTAGCACCTATTGTAGAAAAGATGGTTGAATCTCGACTTAGGTGGTTTGGTCATGTATGGAGGAGACCTTTAGATTATGTAGTAAGGAGAGTGGACCAGGTGGAGGGCAATCCAATAGCTAGAAGCAGAGGTAGGCCAAGAAAAACTATAAGAGAAACTATTAATAAAGATTTGGAGGCCAACGATTTAACTATTGACATGATTCATGATATAAAATTATGGCACCGTATGATCCATGTAGCCGACCCCACCTAGTGGGATAAGGCTTGGTTGTTGTTGTTGTTGTTGTAATGTTCACTTTGTTGAAAAAGAAACATAGTACAATCAAGAAATGCAAAAAGCAGAATCGTACAAATAAGATACTGCAAAACAATCTATACGATGACAACTTCATGACTGAAAAAGATGGATTATACACAAAAGAGGAACAACAAGTGCATAAGCTGCAATACTCAGAGGAGTGAACCTCCAATTTCATGCTACCTCGATAACCAAGAGTACTATTCAAGCATTGTCACAATCAATCTCTCAGTAACAACGGATATCATGCATTAAATGCTATCTCTAAACGGGATTATTCAAAGTAACCGTTGAAGAAATACAAGTGAAGAAGAAGGTCACTATAAATTGAAGACCTCAGATACTGAAGAATAACTCTGGCCTGCACAATCTTGCTAGATGAACTTTTGCCATTTGATAATCATTCATTCCATTATTCTTTCAAGAGCAAGAGTCTGTATTCTTTAGTTTGAATATTGTTGTAATATTCAACTGATCTTAAACTGTCATACTCTCACACATAGTGAGTTAAGAAGATCAAACATTAAATCTCTTTGTTAGAGTTAGAGCCTGAAGAGGCTTGGTAAGAAAGGAATACTTGTAGCCTGGAGAGGTGTTGAATACTTGGTTGTAATCTATTTGGAGAAATAGTGGATAAATCATTCAAGTCGAAGGCACTAGACGTAGCTCTTGGTTGGAAGAGAGTGAACCAGGATAAAATCTCTTGCGTGAATCTTCTATCCCTAAACTCTTCAGTTTTATTTACTTATACTAACTGTGGGGTTTTGATATTGCTTTTGTTCAAGTCTTTTAAAGAGGATCTTTGTCTTTGTGTGTGCTTCTGTTTCAAATCTCTTTGAGTGCAAAAATCATTTTAAAAGTTGTTTTCAAAAATTATTAGCAAACACAATTCAACCCCCCTTCTTGTGTTTGCCTATGTCAACTTCAGTTGGTATCAGAGCTCAGCCTCAAAAGGGTTGAGCATCTAACAAGTGCTGAGGGTGTACGATCCAACAACCATGGATACAAAAGGTCAAGCTATCAACAGACCTCCTCTTTTTGATGGTTCCGATTATGAGTATTGGAAGAAGAGGATGATCGCCTTTTTGGATGTACAAAGTCTAGACATCTGGTAGCTCATAGAAACTGGTTACATTGAACCCAGAAATGAAAATGGAGCCGCTGTTGCTAGAGCAGACTGGACAGCAGATCAAAAGGCAAAGCATCAACTCAATCTTAAAGCTAAGAATTATTTGATGTGTACCATCACCAGATCTGAACATGACAAAGTTCACAGCTGCAACACTGCTAAAGAAATCTGGGATACTCTTGCCCTAGCTCATGAGGGTTCTTCACAAGTTAAGGAATCCAAGATCGCATCTTTGGTTCATCGATGAGCTGTTCAAGATGGGTGAACATGAAACAATAGACCAAATGTTTGGAAGATTCCAAACCATCACCAACAGTCTCAGATCTCTTGGAAAAATCTATGAAAATAGAGATCATGTCAGAAAAATCCTGAGAAGTCTATCCAAGCAGTGGAGACCCAAAGTAATTGCTATTCAGGAAGCAAAAAACCTTAATACACACTCTTTGGAAGAGCTTCTTGGATCTCTCAAGGTTCGTGAACTTGAACTCAATGAAGAAGAAAATTCCAGAAAAGGAAAATCTATTGCCCTAAAGGCAAAGAAAGCAAGTTCATCAAAAGTTCTCAAAGCTGCTGAGTCATCTGATGAGTCTGAATCTTCTGATAATAATGAAGAATCAGATGAGGATGAGTTATCCTTTATCATCAGAAAGATTCAACATATGTGAAGAAAGAAAGGTGGTTTCAGAAGGAAGCAACTCAATAAAAAATTTTCCAATGAGAAGTCACACTCCAAGGAAAAAGGTCCACCCTTGTGCTTTGAATGCAAGAAACCTGGTCATTTCAAAGCATACTGCCCTAAGCTAAAGAACAAAAAGAAGTTCTTCAAAAAGAAGAGAGACTTAATGGCTACATGGGAGGATCTTGATCTGTCTTTTTCAGATGAAGAAAATGAAGCTGAGGAAGAGGCAAATAGCTGTCTCATGGAAGACACTACATCAGAAAGTGAATACACTGATGCTGAGGTAATGGACTCTGATCCGTCCACTCTTCAAAATGCTTTTGATGAATTGTTGCATGAGTCATCTATACTATAACAAGAATATAAAAGTCTCAAAAATAAATTTTCTAAACTATCTAAAGAATATGAGAGGGTCTGCACTGAGAAACAAAACCTTAAAAATGAAAACGACATGCTAAAATCAGTGAATGTTAGTCTAGATGACAAAGTGGTGTGTGAACCTGATGTCTCTTGTGAAGTTACAAAACTGAAGCAAGATATCACATATCTAACTGATTCTTTGTCAAAGCTTGTAGGTGGCTGATAAACATTATTTGCATGCATTGAAGATCCCTCATTTTTAGTACTTTTTACAAGCTAAATGTGCATAATTGATTTAGTCTAGCAATGATTTTTGAGTTTGGGCCTCATTTAGCTTTATTGCAAATTTTCACTAATTCATGATTATAGACGTTGACTCTGTATTTTAGCCATATCTTGAGTTCCGGGCATCTAAAAATTATGAACTTTCTATTGTAGGAAATATAAAAGGAATCCCAACAACTTTCATGAAGAACTCAGATGCTGAATTGGATGTATAGAGGGTCAAATTGGGCCTTGAAGTCAGAACATAATTGCTGTCGCTGGAACCTGAACCGGTCATGAAGATTGGGACATAACTTGGGCTGTAGATGTCTTTTGGAACTGAAACCGGTGGCACATGAAAGATCAAACACATATATTTAACTCTCATGAAGACCATTGTTCCAAACAGAGTCATTTTAAGGGACTTCAATCCATGTGAAGTCAGAGGTCGTTTCAGCTGCCCTATGAGTTGAATGTGGACATAACTCTCTCATCTTAATTCGTAATTAAGCAAATTAAGTGGCTTTGGAAAGCTAAGAGGCAGAGGTTTAAGTTAATTGTAGGATCATTCAGATATTGAGAGGATGTCTTGAGAGAATTTGTATAAATAGGAGCCGGAATGGGAGACTGGTGGTTCTTTTAGTTTTCTGCTGCTTAATTAAGTTGTTTGTTATTGTTTTCGTATTTTTCTTTTCTCTTCCTCAAACCTCCTTGGACTGTAGCCATGTAAGTCTAATTCTGAAATCAATCCAAGGTGCTTGAAGGAATTTCGTTTGGCTTGAGACTTTTGAACTTCAACTTTCATTTTGAATTCAAGTAGTTTTTATCTTCTCTTCTCCTTACTAATCAGAATTCGTGATGCATGAATGGTGATTACTGTTTCTGTATTCGAAATTATGAATTAGGAATGTGATATTGATTGATAATTCAATATCTCATTCTCCGAGTTGAAGTAAATTAAACTACAGATTTGTGGTTTAAGGTTAATTGGTTCTTGTATTTAAACTTGCACTGATTTTATAGATTTGTAAAATCGTTTGTCAGTTAAATCCTAGATGATTATCTAGTAGTGAAACTCAATTCCGATGCAGAGATCTCAGTTGAAATTGAATTAACCATTACTTGGATTCAGTTTGAGTATTCTGTGGTCTATGATAGCCAAAATTGGAATTCTGGTTAAGTGTCTTGGATTGGTTGATTTCTCACTTGATTTCTCTTAGTCTAAATTTATCTTTTTCAATCTAAAATCACAAACCCCCCCCAATTTTTTGTGTTGAGTCTTGATATGATTGAATATATAGCACTCATGGTCTTTTGAGAGACGATCTGAGTCATTCCTTATACTACAAGCTAGTAGGGATTTGTTCTGTAATTTGAGTGAGTTCGAGCAGCTCACCAAATTTTGGCACCGTTTCCGGGGACCATTTTGAGTATTCAATCATATTAGATAGTGTTTATATTAATTTCTAACCTGTTTATCCACTGAATTGTTGTTTGTAGTGAAACCAGTGGCATTTTGGTAATATTTTGCTGTCAGAATTTTTGTGCTCCGATTGCTCTCAAATTTTCCCAGAAAATCCGAAAAATCAGAAAATAGAACTCCTAATAGTACGGAGTACTTCGGGACATAGGGCCTCCGGAGCCAAAATTCCATCGTTTAGGCCACTTTTCTAATTTTTTTTAAGTATTTTACCATTTTTAAAAATTCCAAAAAAAAATTGTATTTGCTTTGCTGACTTTTTAGAGTTTTTCTGTGGTGATCTTATATTTTTTAAAATTTATTTGGTACGATTTTCCAATTTCTGTATCTTTTTAGCATTTGTACTTGTAGTGTTTTGAGATGGTTCTTGCTCTCCTGGCCTATATGTGTGTATGACTAGGTCCCAACCTGGTGATTTAGTTGCATACGACCCTGAGATTGAAAGGACCTTGCATCGGTTGAATAGGACTCAGAGGAGATTACTTGATCAATTTGATAATTCTGTTGTTTCTGATTCTATTGTTTTTTATTATGATTTAACTGATAATTGTGCTAACAATAGAACTCTGAAAGAACTTGCTGCACCTGATGTGAACCACCAACCATTATGTATCCAATATCCTACTCTTGAGGTTGATTTTGAATTAAAATCTGGATTAATACACCTTTTGCCTAAGTTTCATGGTTTAGCAGGTGAAGACCCACATAAGCATTTAAAAGAGTTTTATGTGGTTTGTTCCACCATGAGACCACATGCTGTTCCTGAAGATCACATCAAGATTAGGGCATTTCCTTTCTCATTGGATGGTGCAGCCAAGGATTGGCTTTACTACCTTCAACCAGCCTCCATAGCATGCTGGAATGACATGAAAAGGCTGTTTCTAGAGAAGTTCTTCCCTGCATCTAGAGCTGCTGCAATCCGAAAAGACATTTGTGGGATTAGGTAGAATGGTGATGAAACTTTGCATGAGTATTAGGAGAGGTTCAAGAAATTGTGTGCAAGCTGCCCTCATTACCAGATTAGTGACCAACTGCTGATCCAATATTTTTATGAGGGGTTGATGTCTATGGAGAGGAGCATGGTTGATGCTGCTAGTGGTGGTGCTTTAGTTGATAAAACCCCATCTGCTGCAAGAGATTTAATTGCCAACATGGCTGCCAACTCTCAACAGTTTGGCACCAGAATGATGAGTTCCACCAGAGGAATCAATGAGGTCCAAGTTTCAACTGCTGATCAACAAAGAATGGAGCATAGACTTGATGACTGACTTCCTTGGTGAGGCAAATGGCCATGGGACAACAACCTACATCTATGTAGACCAATGCAAGAGTCTGCAGCATATGTTCCAATCCATCTCATTTCACAGATTCGTGTCCCACTTTGCAAGAAGACAATGTTGCACTCCAAGACCAGTTTGTAGCTGCAGCAGGTGTGTTTCCTGGTAAGCCTCAGTTTCAGCAGCAGCAAAGGTATGATCCCTTTTCCAACACCTATAATCCTGGATGGAGAGACCACCCGAACATGAGATATGGTAATGCACAACAGCAACCTCAACAACAGCAGTATAGGCAACCATTCCAGCAGCAACCAATAAGGCAAAACCAGTTTCAAACTCAAGCTGGACCAAGTAGGCCATTCCAACAGCAGCCAATGCAGAATCAAGCTACTGCAGCACTAAAATCTGACCTTTCATTTGAAGATCTAGTGAAGAAAATGGCCACCAACAATCTCCAATTTCAGCAGAGAACAGAAGCTACAATTCAGAATTTGGAGACTCAAATTGGGCAACTAGCTTCCTCCATGAATCAGCTACAAAGCCAAGGCAGTGGCCAACTTCCTGCGCAGACCATTCCTAATCCAAAAGGTAATGTAAGTGCCATTATGCTGAGAACTGGAAAGATTGTGGCAACTGACCCTCAACCACCATGCAAGTCAAGGAAGCAGAATTCTGCCGAAAATTCAGACGAAGGAGTAACAAATTCGAATTCTGCAGACTTTAAAGAAGTAGCACAAGATTCTACAGAAAATCATCAATCCAACTCTGCAGCAGAAAATTCCAAATCTGCAGATCATGTCACAATGCAGTAGAAGTCGAGTTGTGCAATTCCACTCCCATTCCCAAATCGAGCAGTCGTATCCAAGAAGGCAGATGAAGTTGAGAAAGATAAGGAACTTTTAGAGACCTTTAGGAAGGTGGAAGTCAACATTCCATTGTTGGATACAATCAAACAAATTCCTAAATATGCCAAATTTCTTAAGGAACTCTGCACCCACAAGAGGAGGCTGAAAGGAAATGAACGAATTAGCATGAGTCGCAACATTTCGGCTCTCATTCAACCCATGCCTCAGAAATGCAAAGATCCATGGACTTTTACAATTCCATGCATAATAGGAAATTCTAGATTTGAGAATGCCATGCTAGACTTAGGTGCTTCAATTAATGTAATGCCTATGTCTGTTTTTAATTCTCTTGGACTTGGACCTTTGCATTCTACAGGTGTGGTGATTCAATTGGCAAACAGGAGCAATGCATATCCAGCTGGACTGATTGAGGATGTGTTAGTACGAGTGGATGAGCTGATCTTTCCTGCAGACTTCTACATCTTGGAGATGGAGGGCGAGTCCCTAACCAGCAAGGCACCACCCATTCTAGGAAGACCTTTCCTTAAGACAGCTCGAACCAAGATTGATGTGCATGCAGGAACTCTTTCCATGGAGTTTGGAGACTCAATTGTGCAATTTAACATTTTTGATGCTATGAAGCATCCCATGGAAGAGCATTCTGTTTTTCATATTGACGTCCTTATCGAATTAATTGATGCTGCATATGATGAACTATGTGTTGTGGATTTTACTGATTTTGATGGTTTTACTGATTTATCTGATTCTGTATGCTGAACTGGTTGTGAAGGAACTGTTTTGTGTGATGCATGTAATGAAATTGCTACATTCTTAAGTGTTGATGATTCTGTTTTCATAACTGATAAAACTGGTGCAGATTATGCAGGAAATTCTGATTTTGCACAACTTAAATCTGCAGAAGATGTGCAGCCCACCAGATTACTTCCCTCTACAGTGCAACCACCCAAATTGGAGCTAAAACCACTACCTGCACATCTGAAGTATGCCTACTTAGCAGATCATGAGCAGTTTCCGGTGATTGTGGCCAAGAACCTCCTTGCTGAACAGGAGAAGAAGCTGTTGGGGATTCTGAGGGAGAATCAGAGAGCAATAGGATGGACACTTGCAGACATTCCTGGTATAAGCCCTTCCACCTGTATGCATCGGATACTACTTAAAGATGAAGCTAAACCAGTGAGGCAACTCCAGAGGAGGCTAAATCCTCTCATTCTAGATGTGGTGAAGAAAGAGGTGACCAAGCTACTGCAGGCTGGTATCATCTACCCTATATCTGACAACAAGTGGGTGAGCCCAGTGTAAGTAGTTCCCAAGAAATCTGGAGTGACAGTAGTGACAAACCAGAAGAATGAGCTTATTTCGACCCGAGTGTAGAATAGATGGAGAGTTTGCATTGACTACAGACGCCTCAACCAAGCCACTCGGAAGGACCATTACCCCCTTCCATTCATTGACCAGATGTTGGAGCGGCTGGCTGGTAAGTCCCATTATTGCTTTCTGGATGGCTACACTGGCTACTTCCAGATTCACATTGCCCCAGAAGATCA
Source organism: Sophora flavescens (assembly GCA_030762895.1). NCBI lineage: Eukaryota > Viridiplantae > Streptophyta > Magnoliopsida > Fabales > Fabaceae > Sophora > Sophora flavescens. The sequence continues at coordinate 92,606 of JAUPTC010000073.1, read as the reverse complement.
AGAGAAGACCACATTTACCTGTCCCTTCGGCACCTTTGCATACAGACGCATGCCTTTCGGCCTCTGCAATGCCCCTGGTACCTTCCAGGGGTGCATGGTGAGCATATTTTCTGATTTCTTAGAGGAGTAAATGGAGGTATTTATGGATGACTTTACTGTGTATGGTTCTTCTTTTGATTCATGTTTGCATAACTTGTCTAGGGTGCTGCATAGGTGCATTGAGACTAACCTTGTTCTTAATTTTGAGAAATGTCATTTCATGGTGGAACAGGGTATAGTATTAGGCCATGTATTATCTAGTAAGGGTATTGAAGTAGACCCTGCTAAGATAGATGTTATTACCTGTTTATCTTACCCCATATGCGTCCGGGAGGTGCGTTCATTTCTTGGTCATGCAAGTTTCTACAGGCGTTTCATTGCAAATTTTAGCAAAATAGCCCTTCCTCTATCCCACTTGCTGCAAAAAGATGTGGATTTTGTTTTTGATGAGAAATGCCAGGCAGCATTCGACCATCTGAAGCAAACTTTGACCAGCACACCCATTATTCAATCACCGGATTGGACCCTTCCATTTGAGCTGATGTGTGACGCTTCTAATTATGCTGTGGGAGCAGTTTTAGCACAAAGAGTGGGGAGAGCATCTCATGTGATTTATTATGCTTCCAGGACTTTGGACGCTGCTCAAGCCAATTACATAACCACTGAGAAAGAGGTTTTAGCAATTATTTTTGCTTTAGATAAGTTTAGATCGTATTTGCTTAGCTTTAAAGTTGTTGTATTTTCTGATCATGCAGCTCTAAAGTTCCTTTTAAAGAAGCCAGACGCCAAGCCACGACTAATTAGATGGATGCTACTGCTTCAGGAGTTTCATCTGGAGATCCGAGATAGGAGTGGAGCAGAGAGCCTAGTGGCAGATCACTTGAGTAGGATTGAGAGGGCCTCAGATCCCATACCGATTTAGGATTCTTTCCCAGATGAGCAACTTTTGCAGCTACAGGGTAAGGTCCCCTCTCCTTGGTTTGCTGGCTTAGTTAATTTCCTGGTTCCTAGAGTGTTACCTGCATATTCCACTAGGGCTCAGTCTGATAAGCTGAAAAGTGAGTCTAAGTATTATGTGTGGGATGATCCTTATCTGTGGAGATTTTGTAGTGATCAGGTTATTAGGAGATGTGTGCCTAATCATGAGTTTCATTCTGTTCTTAGTTTTTGTCATTCATTAGCATGTGGTGGGCATTTCAGTCCCCAACGTACAACTAGGAAGGTGTTAGATTCTGGATTATATTGGCCCACCTTATTTCATGATGCATATCTGTTTTGTAAGTCTTGTGAACAGTGTCAGAGAACAGGAAACATTTCTCGCAGGAATGAGATGCCCCAAAGAGCCTTTTTGTTTTTATGAGATATTCGACATATGGGGTATTGATTTCATGGGACCTTTCCTGTTTCTTTTGGTTTTGTTTACATATTGCTGGCTGTTGATTATGTATCTAAATGGGTGGAGGCAAAAGCCACTAGGACTGATGATTCCAAAGTTGTTGTGGATTTTGTTAGATCACATATTTTATGCAGGTTTGGAATCCCGAGGGTCATCATCAGTGATCAGGGTTCACACTTCTGCAATCGGAGCATGGAGGCTTTGATGAGGAAGTACAGAGTGTTGCACAAGGTGTCTACACCTTACCACCCCCAGACCAATGGACAAGCCGAGGTTTCCAACCGCGAGATCAAGCATATCCTTGAAAAGACAGTCCAACCTAACAGGAAGGATTGGAGTTTGAGGCTTGAAGATGCTTTGTGGGCTTACAGGACCGCCTACAAGACTCCGATTGGGATGTCCCCATATCGGATTGTGTTTGGGAAGGCATGCCACCTACCGGTGGAGATTGATCATAGAGCATTCTGGGCGATTAAGCAGTGCAATATGGACTTACACCAGGCGGGTGTGGAAAGGAAGCTCCACTTACAGGAATTGGAAGAGATTCGATTGGAGGCCTATGAGAGCTCTCGCCTCTACAAGGAGAAGACCAAATTTTCCCATGATAGGATGCTTACACGAAAAGAATTTGTGGTCGGCCAGAAAGTCTTGATGTTTAATTCCCGACTTAAGTTGATGCCTGGTAAATTGAGGTCTAGGTGGGAAGGTCCCTTTGTTGTTACTAATGTTTTTCCTTATGGTGCAGTTGAACTTCAGGATGTGACAACAAAGCGGATTTTCAAGGTTAATGGGCTCGGCTCAAGCACTTTTATGAGAACGTGCCAGAGTCGACCATGGAGGAGGTGGCCTTGCTAGATGCTATATATCCACTATGAGGGCGCCTCTTTCCACTCTTTTCCTTTTTACTGTTTTCTGTTTTTACTGTTTCTGCATTTTATTTTCTGTTTTTGCATTTTTTCTGTTATTGTCTTTTAAAGTTGTTTCCATTGATGTGTAAGATGTGTGAAAGTTGTGAGTTTGGTTTCATTTTAAATTTAAGTGTCATAGCATGTGTGGAATTTATTGTCTTTCATCATAATCACATGTTTCGTTATGGTTTTTGGTTTGCTGGTTTGAGTTTGGTAGATTCATCCATGCCTTGTGAGATTTTGAGCCTATTGTTGAATGGTTTATGCGTTTGTACCATTTTTTCCCTTTCCTGTGTGGTTGTCACTCATGATTTTTGTTACTCTAGAACTTGCTTTATTTCTTTTTGAAGCTATATCTCTGCTCGCATACATGGACATGATTGAGGAATTCTTCTTGCTTAGCAACTTTGGCCAAATAAGCCTACCTTGCATCATTTTTCCCTTGATTAGCCCCCTTGAGCCTAATTGTCTACTCATTGTTTTTAGCTCATTTCTTGCCTTAAGTGAAAACCATGTTTTGACCCAACCTAAGCGAGTGAGAGAGCATTGTTTCTTTGGAGGCATTCTTATTTCTTGCGGACAAGCAATGGTCCAAGTAGGTGGGTGGGGGGTGAAATGCTGGTATTTGGTGAAAATTGGGTATTAAAAAAAATTGTGCATTTAGAAAAAAAAGAGAAGAAAAAGAAACAAACAAGAATACAGTCACACGGTTGTGAAGATCAATAAAGGAAAATGTGAAAGATTGCGCATTTTTGTGTATTTTTTGGGTAAATTTTCACCTTTTGCTAATTAAGTCCTTCTCCAATGCTCTTTTACTCTCTTTGGTTCTTAACTTGCCTTATCATTTCCTTTGCTTTTGACCTCATTGCAACCTTGATAAAGTCTTCTTGATTTGTGTGTGCATGTGTTTTTAATAGTGGAGAAGTAGAATATGAGCAAGCTTATGGTAGTGCAATTTTCATGAGTTGATTTGAGTGAAATCTTTACCTTCTAAACACTTGAGGGATTGAGAGTGTATCTTGTGTGAGGATCTACCATTCTTGATCTATGCTTTCCAATTAAAGTTACCTTGTTGATTTGAGATGAAAGGAAATGTAATTTCATTGATGTTGTGATCTCTTGGCTTTGATGGTTACCTTGCTCATGGACTTTTGCCTTCTTGAATATCTTTGGAAATTGAGTCTTGTAGAGTTTTTAGGTTGTGTTTTGTTCTTGGTGTTGTGTTTCAATTTCAAGTTTACCCGGGACGTGCAAGAGCTAAGTGTGGGGGAATGTGATAAACATTATTTGCATGCATTGAAGATCCCTCATTTTTAGTACTTTTTACAAGCTAAATGTGCATAATTGATTTAGTCTAGCAATGATTTATGAGTTTGAGCCTCATTGGGCTTTATTGCAAATTTTCACTAATTCATGATTATAGATGTTGACTTTGTATTTTAGCCAAATCTTGAGTTCCGGGCATCTAAAAATTATGAACTTTATATTGTAGGAAATCCAAAAGGAAGCCCAACAACTTTCATGAAGAACTCAGATTCTGAATTGGATGTATAGTGGGTCAAATTGGGCCTTGAAGTCAGAACAGAACTGCTGTTGTTGGAACCTGAACTGGTCATGAAGATTGGGGCATAACTTGGGCTGTAGATGTCGTTTGGAACTGAAACCGGTGGCAAATGAAATATCAAACACAGAGATTTAACAATCATGAAGACCATTGTTCCAAACAGAGTCGTTTTAAGGGACTTCAATCCATGTGAAGTCAGAGGTCGTTTCAGCTGCCCTATGAGTTGAATGTGGACATAACTCATCTTAATTCGTAATTAAGCAAATTAAGTGGCTTTGGAAAGATAAGAGGCAGAGGTTGAAGTTAATTGAAGGAGCATTCAGATATTGAGAGGAGGTCTTGAGAGAATTTGTATAAATAGGAGCCAGAATGGGAGACTGGTGGTTCTTTTAGTTTTCTGCTGCTTAATTAAGTTGTTTGTTATTGTTTTCGTATTTTTCTTTTCTCTTCCTCAAGCCTCCTTGGACTGTAGCCATGGAAGGCTAATTCTGAAATCAATCCAAGGTGCTTGAAGGAATTTCGTTTGGCTTGAGACTTTTGTACTTCAACTTTCATTTTGAATTCAAGTAGTTTTTATCTTCTCTTCTCCTTACTAATCAGAATTCGTGATGCATGAATGGTGATTACTGTTTGTGTATTCGAAATTATGAATTAGGAATGTGATATTGATTGATAATTCAATATCTCATTCTCTGAGTTGAAGTAAATTAAACTACAGATTTGTGGTTTAAGGTTAATTGGTTCTTGTATTTAAACTTGCACTGATTTTATAGATTTGTAAAATCGTTTTTCAGTTAAATCCTAGATGATTATCTAGTAGTGAACCTCAATTCCGATGCAGAGATCTCGGTTGAAATTGAATTAACCATTACTTGGATTCAGTTTGAGTATTCTGTGGTCTATGATAGCCAAAATTGGAATTATGGTTAAGTGTCTTGGATTGGTTGATTTCTCACTTGATTTCTCTTAGTCTAAATTTATCTTTTGCAATCTAAAATAACACCCCCCCCCCCCCCCCCCAATTTCTGTGTTGAGTCTTGATATGATTGAATAGCACTCATGGTCTTTTGAGAGACGATCTGAGTCATTCCTTATACTACAAGCTAGTAGGGATTTATTGTGTAATTTGAGTGAGTTCGGCGGCTCACCAGTGGCTCAGATAAGCTTAGTCTCATTTTAAGGTATTCTAGGTCACCTTATGATAAATCTGGTCTTGGTTATGATAAAGAGAAGCAAGACGCATCTCACAAAAAGTCAAAACCACTTAAACCGCATAGAGCTTCAAAAGTTCCAAATAAATATACCAAAGCTAAGTCTAGCTCGTCAAACATCTTTTGTAAAGTATGTGGAAAAAGTGGGCATATTACATCTAGATACATACACAATAAATATGCTAAGCATACTCGTCCAGTGACAACTAACAAGAAAGGACCCAAGTCAGTTTGGGTACCTAAAGATAAGATAATACCTGTTGCAGATTTACTTAACAACAGGAACAAAACAGATGTCTTGGTACATGGACAGTGGCTGCTCACGACACATGACGGGAGAAAAGTCTATGTTCCAAAACCTTAAGTCCAAAGATGGTGGCTGGGTCACATTTGGAGGAAATCACAAAGGGAAAATCATTGGTATAGGTAAAATTGGTAAACATTATTTTCCCTCCATTGATAATGTTCTTTTAGTAAATGGCTTGAAGCACAATCTACTGAGCATAAGTCAATTATGTGACAGTGGATATGCAGTGTCTTTTGATAAGAACATGTGTACTGTCAAGAAAGATGATGAATCACTTTTATTCACTACAAAAAGGCAAATAAATCTCTACAAGATTGACTTGGAGGACCTCTCAAATCAAAGTGTCTCATGTCTAGTGTCCATTGAAGATGAGCGATGGATTTGACACAAAAGGTTAGGTCATGCATGCTTGAAATTAATTTCAAAGCTAAACAAGCATAACCTCGTGAGAGGACTACCGAACCTTAAGTTCAAATCTGATGCTCTCTATGATGCATGTCAAAAGGGAAAACAAGTCAAAGATTCTTTTGAATCTAAGAATGTTGTTAGTACCAATAGACCACTAGAGTTGCTACATCTTGATCGTTTTGGTCCAACAAGGACTGCCTCTGTCAGTGGTAAGAAACATGGTCTTGTCATAGTAGGCGATTACACTAGATGGACATGGGTTATGTTCCTAACTCACAAGGATGAGTCTTTTAAGGTCTTTTATGTATTCTGCAAACGTGTACAGAATGAAAAAGTCATGTGTATCACTTCAATCAGAAGTGACCATAGGGGAGAGTTTGCAAATGAGCTATTTCATAAGTTATGTGAAGAGAGTGGTATCCTTCACAACTTCTCAATACCTAGAACACCACATCAAAATGGTGTGGTAGAGAGAAAGAACAGATCTTTCCAAGAAATGGCTAGGACTATGCTCAATGACAATTCTGTCCCTAGACACTTCTGGACTAAAGTCATTAATCACTGCTTGTTACATTCAGAACATAATATACATTAGACATATCCTGAATAAGACTCCTTATGAACTGTGGAAAGGAAGAAAACCCAACATATCTTATTTTCATCCCTTTGGTTGTAAATGCTTTATACCGAATTCTAAAGATCAAATTGGTAAGTTTGATGCTAAAACAGATAGTGGAATACTATTAGGATATTCTGAAACATCTAAAGGCTTTAGAGTTTATAATTCTAGGACTATGATAGTAGAAGAAAGTATTCATGTCAAGTTTGATGACAAACAACTTGATAAGAAATTATTAGAGCTAGATGAAGCTTTTGCAGATCTTGATCTAAGCACTCCAGAAGACTCACCTGAGATAAAAATTGATGATCAAGAAAATGACCCCATTCAACAACTAGAAACTTCCATTTCTCAACATGATACAATTCAAAAATCTTGGTACTTCAAGAACTATCATCCACAAGATCAGATCATTGGAAACCCCGATGACAAGCTAAGAACTAGATCAACCTTTAGAGAACAAGACAATTCTGCACTAGTCTCTGAGTTGGAACCAAAGACAACAGACGAGGCTCTGCTGGACGATGGTTGGATTCTAGCTATGCAAGAAAAACTCAATCAGTTTGAAAGAAGTGATGTTTGGACTCTGGTTCCACTGCCCAAAGACAAATTAGTGATTGAAACAAAGTGGGTTTACAGAAACAAACTTGATGAATATGGTAAGGTAATCAGAAACAAAGCAAGACTTGTTGCTCAAGGTTTCTCAAGAAGAAGGTATAGATTATACTGAAACCTTTGCACCTGTTGCTAGATTAGAAGCTATTAGAATTCTACTTTCATTCGCTGCACATCATAGTATTATGCTTTTTCAGATGGATGTTAAAAGTGCTTTTTTGAATGACTTTATTAATGAAGAAGTTTATGTTATGTAACCTCCGGGTTTTGAGTGTGAAACCCATACTGAACATATATATAAGCTTAAAAAAGCTTTGTACGGTCTTAAGCAAGATCTTAGAGCTTGGTATGATAGACTAAGTTCATTTCTTATGGAAAATGGATTCAATAGAGGAAAGGTTGATACAACATTATTTAGAAAATCCATTAAGTCTAATTTCATAGTTGTATAGACATATGTTGATGATATTATTTTTGGTAGTACTTATGAGTCTCTATGCAAATAATTATCTAAGTTAATGCAGAAAGAGTTTGAAATGAGCATGATGGGAGAACTCAAATTATTCCTTGGACTTCAAGTAAAACAAACCATGGACAAGGTGCTCACCCATCAAACTAAGTATACAAAAGAATTTCTGAAGAAGTTTAAGATGAATGATTGTAAACCAATGAATAATCCTATGTACCCCACCTCCATACTGAACAAAGATGATAAAGAGAAAAAGGTAGACCAAAAGGTATACAGAGGTATGATAGGATCTCTCTTATATCTTACTGCATCTAGGCCTGATATTATGTTCAGTGTATGTTTATGTGCTCGATTTCCATCTGATCCTAGAGAATCTCATTTATCAGCAGTTAAGAGAATTTTTAGATATTTAAAAGGTAACACTAATCTTGGTTTGTACTTTAAGAAAAATGAAGATTACAGATTAGTTGGTTTCAATGATGCTGACTATGTTGGAGATAGAATTGAAAGAAAAAGCACTAGTGGAGGATGTCACTTCATTGGAGCTAATCTTGTCTCATGGTCAAGAAAAAGACAAAGTACCATTACCTTATCAACTGCTGAAGCTGAGTATATATCAGCTGCAAGTTGCTGCTCACAACTTCTCTGGATCAAACATCAATTGGAGGACTACAATGTATTTGAAGTAGTATTCCACTTATGTGTGATAATACTGCTGCAATAAATCTATCTAAGAATCCAATTTTGCATTCTAGAGCTTAGCACATAGAGATTAAACATCATTTTATTAGGGATTATTTGCAAAAAGGTGTGATTGATATTCAATTTGTAGATACTGACCATATGACACGTCCATTGATACTGTTTATTGCGTCCATTAAATAGTTTCAGACGAGTTCACATCTGCCCATGGTTAAAAATATTCTTTTTGTGTGTTAATAAATGCATTTATTTTGTCATAATACAAATTTATCCTTTATTCTCTTTGCTGAGTCAGTACTTCCATCAATCCCATCAAGACCTTTTAATGGTCCCAAGTTACCAACACCGTTTTATCATAATGAAATGTCTTGTCAATTTTTTTTTAAAACCTTTGATATTCAAGATTCCTTTAAAAGAAATCTTTTCCCTCTGAGAAAAACTTTATGCTTCCATAACCTCTCGAGCTATCTCTCTCTGCTTTCAAACCCTAAGCTATTTGATCATCTACAATGGCTTCTTCAACATTCAACGTGGACAAACTCAACTTAGCTACAGAGCATCATTTCAATCTTGGTGTGCTTAAAGACTACAATCTTGACATAAGCAAATATGTCAATGCAGCTGGGTGGGAAGGACTCTTCGCCGAGAAAGTCTCTGTCTTTCCCAATCTAGTCAGGGATTTCTGGAGAAACATCCAACTGACAGAAACTGACTTCTACTCAACAGTATTAAGAAAGCAGATTACAGTCTCGGAGAAGACTATTGTTGATGCAATCTTTTGTGATCAGGAAGGTCTAGTCTTCACTGAGTCATGGGAAGAAGACTTGGGTGGCTCTAAGACTATAGAAGTCTGTCTCATGAAAGAGGACACAGTCAGGACTCACTCTTGGAAGGCTGTTGAAATGAAGGACATCATTCGTATCCTTCACCAGCTTCTCAACAAGGTGGTGCTTCACAAGGTTGGATCCAAGGACAACCTCTCATCTCTTCACGAATTCTATCTCTGCCATCTTCTCACAGAAACAAGAATTAATCTTCCAAGAATCCTATATGGAAGATTCAGAGACGCTGTGATGAACACGAAAAAACTCTCTGCACTTCCTTTCTTCCATCTTCTCTCAAAGATTTTCAAGGTTCAAGGAGTACATGAGATTCTTGCCGCTAAGTCTCCTGAGGAGCAAGCTAGGTTATTAACTGATAAACCAATGTCTGCTGCAGACTTTGGAAAGATGAACATAGCCAACATGAACCTCAGTGCGTATGCTGCTACTGCAATGGCTAAGACTGAGGAATTAATGATGGCTATAGAAGAGATGGTTGAACAAAATAATGCTGAAGTCCTAGGGGTTAAAAGGATAACTAGGCAAAAGCCAACTGCTACAAGGAAGCATGCCCCTAAGAGGCCAGCAAGTGGGATTGCTATCAGGGAGCCTTCTGATGCCCCTTCTGCAAAGAGGCCAAGAAAAATTATCCTCTCTCATAATGAAAATGAGGAAGCTGATGAGGATAACATTCCTATCAGTTCTATTCTAAAGAAGCAGAAGACCTCTGTGGCTGCTGCTGAGGCCGTTGTGCCCGTTCCTTCATTTGTACCAACAAAACCAAGGAGGCAACCAGCAAGAAAAGCTAGGTCGACTAAGACTCCTAAGGTATCCATCTCTGCTAATGATCCTGTTCAATTAGCTTTAGATGCCCTAGTGTCTACTTTAGAAACTAGGATAGATGATATGCCTGTCTCGACTCCAGATGACGTGTATATTCCCACACCTCTTTCACCCCAACCAACATAAACAACCAATTCACAAGACGATGATCCCTGGTTAAATCAACCAGATGAAGGCATTTCCCCTGGTGCACCTTTCCCCAAACCCCTGAGAACCTTATTTCCTTCCCTTACCCCAACTTCTGTCCTTTACAATGGCAAATCTGAGGATTGGGCCAAGGTAAAAAGGGAATGGAAAATTCTGTTTCATTCTCACCAACATGATTCAGAACACATTCCAGACAGATGGTATCCTCTACCTGAATATGAGGAAGAAGTTAGCTAATCTGTTGAACCCCTTTACTTACCTCACCCTAAGTGTTAATTAATCAAGAATGTGCCTTCTCAAATGCGCAATGATTTAGGACCTTTAGTTACTCACCTACCCTTAAAAACTCCTCCACTCATACCACTTACTGATGGAGTTGGGAGACACATTATACCCGTCTGGGAGACTGACCCCAAAAGGAAAATTCTTCCCACTATTCCTGAGAAAAGAGCAAGATCGTCTAAGCATGTACCCATGATCATGCCAAGGGACACAAAATGGGTGTCCTTTGAGCATCCCAGAATCTATGGGAGGGCTGCTGACTTGTTTTTGGATTAGCTCTGCTATGATATGCTGGAGTGGGAGTTCAGTCAAATCAGAGCTAATAGAGCTGCAAATTTTGTCCCTCCATCCTGGCTGAGGCATAATCAAGCAACCAGGATTGGAATCAAGCCTTACATGATCTGTCCGAGATTGCCAATGCTGGATCTTAATAAGGACATGGACTTGAAGAACAGAAGATTCAAGGGAATAATTCCTGAAGCTGAGTCAGCATTGCTTGATCTTGATCAAGAGACTTTTGACTACTCAATGTTGGATTTCCTTCTAAACACTGAATCCATTGAGTTGATCAATGAGCACATAGCTGCTGACTTCTGGAAGTCTCACATAATTCACCGCACCAGAGAGGCATCTTCCTTTGGTTTATCTGAAGAAGAAAAGGAAGATATTCCCAAGGTCATAGGAAAGTGTGGTCTCTCACACTTTAGATATATGATATATAAAGACCTCTGGGGACTTCCAATTAACAGCAGGAATGTGGAATTCATTTACCCCATTAGATGGGAAAAGGAGATCACAGTAAAACCCAAACCTACTCCAAACCTTATCACAGATGAACTTGTTGCTGAAGAAAATGGTCAAATTGTCATTGCTGATAATTTAGAAGATACGGCTGAATCTTGTCACCAACATAGCTCATCAGAAAGGCAATCTTCTCAACCTTTAGCGCTGGTTGTAATGCATCCTGAAGATCAGTCAAGAACTCTAAGCATTTTTCAAGAATCTGTAGAAAGCTCAAGGCAACAGACTCTGCCATCTAATATTGAAGAAGTTCTTGGAAAACTGGTTGATGAAAGGGTTGGCAAGTTAGTTGATGAAAAGGTTGACAAGATAGCTGAAAAGATCAAGGAGGATGTTCATTAGCAAGTTCAAACTTCAATGGCTCCAACCTTATAGGTTGTGAATAAAATGCTTGAATTTCTCATGAACTTCAAGAAGAGTCAAACTCAGAACCCTCCTCCTCCGCCACCTCCTTCTGCTTAGCCTTTTTTTCCCCTTCTTTTGTACTAACAATGATGGTCCTCTCCTTTTATCTTTTTTGACTGATGACAAAAAAGGGGAGAAAGGAAAGAAAAGAGAATTATATATATATAGTCTGTTTTTGAAAAGCTTTTATGTGTTTGCACTTGCATATTCTCTTCTACTTGATAAATTGCTCTGATATACTTATGTTTACTTATTTGCTTTGATATCTGCTGCTCTGATACTTGTGTTTATATAGATTCTAAGAATGATAAGCGGTTGCACCTATCTTTTAGCTTATAAGTCTGCTTAAGTATTTGAATGCTTTGTCTTAGGGGGAGCCCTACAAGCTTTCTTAGACTTTTCTTTTCAAATTTAATTAGTTTTGTCATCATCAAAAGGGGGGGAGATTGTTGGAACCAAAATGGTTTTGGATTTAATAATCTCTAAGTTTTGATGCTAACAAAAGGATTAAATTTGCTTGGCAAAGTGTTAGTTGAGATCTAACGTGTACTTTTAGTTATGCAGGAATATTTACATATAAGAAACATGGGATGAGTTTCAATTTAAAAATACGCGTCCACCCTTGTAGACGGGTCGCTCAAATACTTTGGTAAAGTTACTTAGTTATTTAATTAAGTAGACTAGCTTTATTGAGTAGACGAGGCTATAAATATTTGCTAGATGAATGCCTAAAGAACTTGTTAGGTACAGCAAGTCCAAAGACTTGATAATAAGCACGTCCATCTTGCCACGTAAGCAGACGGAAGTAATTAGTTGAAGAAAATGAACTAAAACACAAAGTAATCTAGTAGACGAGCTCTAACCGCCACATCACTAGATGGAGATCTTTATAAACTCATTAAGAAATAGCAAGTCCGAAGACTTGATAGATAAGAGGATATGCCACGTCATCAGATGAGCTAAGTAAAATATAGAACAGACTTGAACTCTCATATGAATGAATAGACGGAGTTTCTTTTTAGACGAGCTCCATCTTTGAATGAATTAAATGCAATCCGAATCTCTTATATTTATTTCAAATGATTGATATTTATTTCATTAGAATATTTGTTCTTCATATTTGTTTTATCTCCTTTAATGTTTCACCTTATTGTAAAAGAAACATAGTACAATCAAGAAATACAAAAAGCATAACCGTACAAATAAGATACTGCAAAATGATCTGTATGATTTATGACTTAAAAAGAGCTGGATTATACATAAAAGAGGAAGAACAAGTGCTCAAGCTGCAATACTCAGAGGAGTGAACCTCCAATTTCATGCTACCTCGATAACCAAGAGTACTATTCAAGCATTGCCACAATCAAGCTCTCAATCCACAACAGATATCATGCATTAAATGCTATCTCTAAATGGGATTATTCAAAGTAACCGTTGAAGAAATACAAGTGAAGAAGAAGGTCACTATAAATTGAAGACCTCAGATACTGAAGAATAACTCTGGTAAGCACAATCTTGCTAGCTGAACTTTTGCCATTTGATAATCATTCATTCCATTATTCTTTCAAGAGCAAGAGTCTATATTCTTTAGTTTGAATATTGTTGTAATATTCAACTGATCTTAAACTGTCATACTCTCACACATAGTGAGTTAAGAAGATCAAACATTAAATCTCTTTGTTAGAGTTAGAGCCTGAAGAGGCTTGGTAAGAAAGGAATACTTGTAGCCTGGAGAGGTGTTGAATACTTGGTTGTAATCTATTTGGAGAAATAGTGGATAAATCCTTCAAGTCGAAGGGACTGGACGTAGCTCTTGGTTGGAAGAGAGTAAACCAGGATAAAATCTCTTGCGTGAATCTTCTATCCCTAAACTCTTCAGTTTTATTTGCTTATACTAACTGTGGGGTTTTGATATTGCTTTTGTTAAAATATTTTAATGAGGGTCTTTGTCTTTGTGTGTGCTTCTATTTCAAATCTCTTTGAGTGCAAAAATCATTTTAAAGGTTGTTTTCGAAAATTATTAACAAACACAATTCAACCCCCCTTCTTGTCTTTGCCCGTGTCAACTTCAAAGGGAAAGTGAAAAACCATTCACCCAAGGAAGGAGATGAACTCGTGGTGGTGCTGACAGTGGCGGTGGCCAGCAGTGACAGCGGCAGCGACAACGACAACTTTTATGGAGCAACCATGAGCCAAAAGAGAGTAATCTCAAAGAGAATAAAAAGTTAAAAATATGAAGGTTAAGTTCCAAAAAAAACCATGAATGGCAGCTTATTGGGCGGAACGCAGTGGAGGGGCGGCATCGCACGACGACGAGCACGCGCGTTTTGCGATGGAGGATCCGAACAGAACGTGCGGTGCTTCCACCTTGCGTTGAGCGACCCTCCAAGGGTGGTGGTCGCGCAGCTGGTTCAGGGAAGCAAGGAGGAGAACTTTGAGACTAAGGGAGAGAGAAGGAAGTGAGATGTGAGTGTGGTGTGGTTTCTGTTGGAGAAGAAGAAAATAAGAGATGTGGGTGTGGTGTTGTACGCGTAAGAGAAGAAGAGGAGAGAACATTTTTTTCATTTTCTTTTAATTAGTGTAGATACCAAATAAAAAGGAGTGGTTGATATTGAGTTTAGAAAATAATAGATTTTTTGCTCTTGAATCTAAAAACAATCAGTGACAAATATATAATTTCAAAATTCAAAATAGAGTAAAGATTGATAGTTGAAATGATCAACTAAGAAAATCAATGATCCAAAATTAATTTCTGATTAATGATATACCAACATATTTTCAAATCTAAAATTAAATAGAGTAAAATCTGAAAATAAATTTCTTCCAATCATATTATTTAAAATATTTTTCTAAACAAATAATAATAGTGACAATATTATAATATTATTGTCTAGCAAGCGTGCATACAATGTAGGATCGCAGTGCTAATGCACCAAATAAAATAATTTAAATAAGTAAATAAAATTACTCTGACCAAACAACATAAAAATAAACATTTAGAAAATTAATCACTCTTAATAAAGCAATTAACCATATATGTAAAAAAAAAGGATGTTACAACACTACCCCTCTTAAAGAAATTTCATCCCCGAAATTTGATATATCTCAAAAGAGATATGGGTACTATTATTTCCCCCTTTCACTCGAAGTTCTTTCGCCATTCTCTCCTTTATCTTAACAAAGAAACACTCATAAGACAAGTCTACTTTTAAATCCGAATTTAACATAGATGGCATCCTATCATATGACCGTCTTCAATTAATTCAAACTTAATCTACATCAACAATACCTACTGTTGTTTTGACTCAAAGGGAGGGGGGGGGGGGGGGTGAATTGAGTCTTCAAAAAATATTTCCCTCTTAAAACTATTTCACAAAGTTTTATAAATCAGACTTACGGATTAGTGTCCTCAGGATCTTTTACAAGATCAATGAAGGGTTTGCATAAAATCTTAAATGGAAGGTGACGATGATAAGAAATATTAATTCAGAATTAATAGAGAATAGATTCAGAATAGGTTCGAATTTAATAATCAGAAATAGTTCAGTTTCAGTAATCAAGAATGGTTTTGATCAATCTCAGTTTTAAACGTAGATAACACAATCTTGATTACAATCAGATTCAGGTTTCAATTCAGTTTATATAGATCAAGAACAGAAATTATATTGAACTTTAAACATCAAAGTTGCAGGTGCTTGAACATAAACAGAAAGTAAAGGAGTTTGAGTTTTAGGGATACCACACAACTAGATTTATCCTGGTTCAGTCACCTCCACTGTGACCTACATCCAGTCCCCACTCCACCTGTGGAATTTCACACACTAACACACAAGCTTTTCCAGGTAGCTTGAAAAACCTTCACACCACAGAGCACTCCTTCACCTCGAGATACCACACTCTTGTGAAGAGCCTCAATGTTCAACCTTAGGGATACCTCACCCTAATCACTCAGAGAGACTCCCTCTCTCTTTACAATCAAAAGTAAAAACAAAAGTTGATTCCTAACTCTCAATAGCCAGATAAACAAATTGAAGCACTTTGAGTATTGAAACACTCTTTTCTCAGTAAGCTCAAGAAGGATGATGAATGATTTTCACAATTGATTTCTCAAAACGATTTCGTAAAACTGTGATATGTTATAATATTCGTATATGTTGTTTAAGTGTTCCTTTGATCCCTCTTTATATATAAAACAAGTTATAGTCGTTGGGATCAATCAAAACAGATTTGGATCTTATTAACAGAATATGTTTTCTTGATTCTCGTTCTTGAAATAAGATTTTGATTGTTCTTGTAGAACTCGCGTCCATAAAATAACCGAGTCCATTTGGAAAAATAGCTCGGTCTATCTTAAAAAATAACCGCGTCCATCTTAAAAAATTCCCGAGTCCATTTGAAGAAAATAGCCGCGCCTATTTGGAAAAAATAGCCGCGTCCATTTGCCACGTCAGCAGACGGGAGTACTAACACAAAGTAATTGGACGTGCTCCAACTAGTAGACGAGCTCCATATGCCATGTCAGTGGACGGAGCTTCTCATTAAGATCTTAGAAAGTCCAAAGATTTGTGTGGATGAGCACTTTTATCATTTCAGTGGATGTGCGCTTGTGTCACTTTAGTGGACGTGTGCTTGTACCACATTAGTGGACGTGCGCTTGTATCACTTTAGTGGACGTGCGCTTGTATCACTTTATGGACGATCGCTTGTGTCACTTTAGTAGACATGAGCTTCTGTCACTTTAGTTGACGTGCGCTTCTGTAAATTTAGTAGAAGTGCGCTTCTGTCACTTTAGTAGACGTGAGCTTCTGTTACTTTAGTAGATGTGAGTTTCAATCACTTTCTTGGACGCCAGTTTTTACTATTCCCAGTGTTGGACGAGTGCTTATATTATTACAGTGTTGGACGAGCGCTTTGAAATCTTATTTCAAAAATCATTTTCATTTACGAAAACTTATTCCTTTTAATGCAGGTTATGAAAAATGATTTTCTTTCATGCATCTTTTCAAATTGAGCTTATTTGTGAATAAAAGATTTCATCTCTTACAAATCATCTAAGACTTAACACTAATTTTTTAGTTAAGCTCTTGTCTTGATGATTCCTTGATCTTCATCCTTGCTCTTTGATTCCTCCAAGTTCTTCCTTGAATATTCTCCTTTGATTGCTCACTGAACTTGTTGAATATTACTTGATATCTGTCTTTACAATTTGACACTAAAAACACTTGCATACACATTAAGTTGTATTTGTCATATATCAAAATCTCTAAGTCATTGAGTTTAACACCTACAAATATTCATCATACAAATAATATGATCTAACATACCATTTTATTAATCCTCACCTATTGTACCAATAATTGGCACCTTCATAATTCCACTCTATTGACATCACCAATCGACATCCATAGTTACATAAATAATAAGCACACTATTACCACACTTATACATCCTGAACTATCACTACGTTTCTCATCGCGACTATATGCACATTGTTTCATCATTATACTTAGTAAACTATATTAAAATTAATACCTAAGTATCAAGAGACCTCGAATATTATAATTTACAGCCAACAAAAATGGGCAGCACCAGAGCAGTTTCCTCACTATTTCGGTACCAACGTAATCCTTTTATAACTTCTTACTCTTACATTTATCAAGCTTCATAGCTTCCTAACGCCACATAAATGAATTCCCATTTTTCAATCACAACTAATCATCAAAAGCACAACGAGGAAATAATCTTTTAATAGATATAGGTCCGCGCAAAAGACGTACATTGCCCCAGAAACTAAACTCAACCCTATAAAAACACGAGGTTCATAAAAACATTCATTTCAAAACAGAATTAGGAACACATAAAGTAGGTATTGATCAAGCATTTATACACTTTAAATCACCATTCAACATATAAATCCCTAACCATATGATGAAATCAAGAGTCATGAAATTTCACCCATAAACACAAATTCATCACATAACGTCAAATAAAGTCTCAATATTAGAAACCATATAATAAAAAAAAAACTATAATTAAGCAATTCATCCAATTAATCCCATGAAATTTCATAAGCATACACCCCAAGACCCGCATTAATCCCAGTTCTCAAATTGTTCCAACACAGACACTAAACAGGTCTTCCAATGATTGAATTATCTGCTCAGACTATCCATCAGTCTAAGGATTATAACTTAACTCATTCTAAACTTTGTCTCTAAGGCTTCATGCCGACTTTGCTCAAAATAAAGATGTAGACCTTGGATCTCAGTTCAAAATGATACTAGAAGGTACTCCAAAAGTTTTTGTATTATAAAAGGTTCGATAAAACATTTCTCATACTATGAGGAAGACCAGACGTAGATGACATTTTAAAAGAAGAAGTTTGAGACTGGTTAACAAGTAACAAATCCCAACAGATAAATGATGAGACAATGTTTTTTGAAATTTAAAGAGAAACTTTTCAAAAAGGATTTCTATTCTTTACTTTCACAAGAAAGTACAAAGAAGCATTTACTAAGTAAAAGGATAAATGAATATTCAATATGAAAAAAGAATCTTCAATTAGTTCCTGGGAGTAAAAATGCGTTGTACAGACACATATTTACAATCATGAGTCTACTAAAGTTCCTCTCTCCTTGAGAACTTCCATTGGATCGAAAAATCAATAATGAGTTGTTTGTGATTTCAAGAAGATTGAAGTTATAAAATGGGACATCAATCAAATCATATTTTGGAGAAGGTGAGTCTGACTTAAAGATCAGACTGAGAAATCTAAGTTCCTGGAAATCCATACACCTTATGACTCAGTGAGAATAAGTCATAATGAGTTTCGAAATAAGACTGGAACAGTCAGGTTAATAGGTGATCATGAATACGGTTAACTCAATTGTCTAATACAATCATGAGTAATAAAATCAATGAGAAAGAAAATCTCGAGTATAAGGGACATTTGAAATTTAGCTTGAACAAAACCAGCATGACTAATTGATGACTTGTTAATGGAGACAGTATCAATTTTCGGGAAAAATCCTTACTGAATTGGATTTCGACAACCTTTCTTTTCAGTAAGATACTTGAAGGAGAATTTGGCTTCCAACACTTCCTTGGTAAGTCTACAATTCCTCAAAGGTGGTAACCAGAAGCAAGAACCATATAAAGAAACACAAATGATGTTGAAACGCGAGACAGAATAATGCGTTTTGCATCGGACACAAAGTACAAAACTATAATCAAGATAGAAAGATAAACAACAACAACAACAACAAAAATAAAAAGAGGACAAAATATTTTATTATTCCTCACAATCAAAATAATAATTAGTAATTACATACTAACAAACAAATATTTCAAAATTCTAATTTACCATCACCAAACAGCTCCAACTTACATTAACCCTTATAATACTGCTTTTAGCACTTGCATAATCCTCGAATATTCAAAAACTCTTACTCATATACCGCATAATTAAACTCATTCATTTCACCTTAATACACTCTAAAGTCCATCCACAAAAACTCATAATCTTAAACACCAAATTTGAATTTTAGCAAAATCATAGCCTAATCATATTCCGCTCATCAAAATATTCAAACCCACTTAAGAGGGCTAATTCCGTGTTAAATCATCTCTAACAACTTAATAAAAACTCGTAACACAAACTTAAGGTGATCACCCCACTAATCCATCAAATACTTAGGATCATTCATAACCTTAAAAACACGATTTATAACACTAATATGATCATTACACCTTCAAATTTACTCTCTACCTATAAACCCAACGGATAACCTTCGGAAGGATCAATTAAATGCTTGAACTTCCTCGAACTCGCACTAAAATCCTTGAATTAGACTCAAATCCAAAAGTAACATTAAAATTGAGGAATTATAATCTAATTGTTAAGAGCTTCAAAATATCATTTAGAATCCACAAATAAAACCTAATTTGATTGTAACTTATAAACCAAAATCAAAATACTTAGTTAGAAATCAATTTCACATCAACACCAACTATAGTCCTCAAATCCATTGGTACTCCAACATACCACATTAAGGTTTTAATTGAAACTCTAAGCATACCACAACAAAGATAGGGATACACTAAATCCATCCAAGCAATATAAATTTGAAAATTAAACACTAATACTGATCAAGATTATCATTAGTAACTTTAATCCATAGATAAAATAAATATTTCGAATCACTTAATCCTCCACAAGTTATTAGTTACCATAAGAGTAGCCAGTAACACTAACACCATAAGATAAATCTCTCACGAGATCTTAGATCTAACTATCTTATCTTATTCTAAAACAATTCAAATAATTCACACAAACATAGAGTTCACACAGAGAAGACGCATTCGGGTCTTAACCTCAATTCCGGTTTGGCTCGAATGCTCTGATTCCATTAATTTAATGCATAGTTTTTAATTAAGACTAATAAAATTGAAATTTTTTTAATAAAAAAGGGGCATCATTATAACCTTATGTTGTAAAACCCTCCTTAGGGAAAGAACAACATGAAGGAAAAAGAGTGCCCATAATATTAAAAAATGAGAAAAGAATACAAAAACATGGGGGGGGGGGGGTATAAACCTTACCCATGCAATCAACGAAACCTATAATTTGGTAAACCCAACCCATTCCTAAAGACATCTTACGACCCCTCTGTGACAACCACTCAAACAGCTATTGCAGTTGTACACAGATACATAACCACTCAAACAGCTATGGCAGTTATGTACAGAGTCACCTGTGCTATAACCACTCAAACAGCTATTGCAGCTATGCACAAGTATTATCCGACCTCGTATGATAGCCACTCAAACAGCTATTGTAGCTTAGTCATACGGCCCCTTGTGACAACTCTCCAACCATTGTTGTAGTCATACACATGGTAACTCATTGGTCCATCTGAGAACACAATGATCATAACACATGGCACGTCTGCCAAAAATGCATGAGAAAAACTTTTATTCTCGTTTTGTTTTCTTTGTCGTAATAATCTTTCCTGGTCGAAGCACAAAGCTTAACGACCATGCTCAATGTCTTATTAATACTTTTCACTTTAAACAAACACAGGACACACAGTCCAAATCTTTTAATCTCAACACAGGACACACAGTCCGAATGCTCAATCACGAGGCCCTTAAACCGATGCACCAGTTTTAGGCTCGCGGATATGGAACTCACACTTTCCACATCAATTTAGGACACACAGTCCAAAAACAAAACTTGCAGGACACTCCGTCCCATGACACATATCCTTGATCTACGTGTCCATACAACACTAGAACCCCGACATCTCGGTTTCTAGGCTTATTTATCTTCTTGTAAAACATTTCGCTCAGTGAAAATCAAATACAAACAACAGCTCCGAAAACTTATCCAACTTTAACGGAATAACTTCACTGAATAAAATATTTTTACAGAAATCCTTTTTCTATTAAAACGTTGATAAAATCCGGAAATCATTGATAAATCTCTTTATTTCCAATTGTTTCACTTCAAAAATTAATTCTCAATAAATTTCAACTAAAAAAAAATTTTAATAATTAAATTTCGAATATTTAAATAATTTAATATTTAATAATATTAAATAACTTGTATCATTTCTCTGTCAGAAGTAATTGTTCTGATTGCTATAAACATTATTTTCAGAACTTAATCACTTTAAATAACATTTTATAATAAAATTGAATTTATTATATAAAAATTAGAGCCTGTGAAAAAAATTTCACGGTTTCGCCCTTACTATGGCTTATTTACACTGTTTCCACAAAATATTATTAAAATAATAAATTTTTTTCATTTTTCTCAAAATCTCCCAAATTAATCCCTCTGATTAATTATCCAAGCTTATTAAGTTTTTTATCCTTAATTAAAATTTTTAACACTGACTAATGTCAGGTTACTCAGTCCAACACTTAACAGCAGATAAATTCCAATCATATAATAGCATGGCATATATCAATTCATGACATGCATCACAACTATAATATAAACAAATAATTATAATCATGTAAGTCCACACATCACATCAATTCAATTACTCAGATAAACATCACATCAATCTAGCAATTAATAGTAAACAGTATAATATAATAAAATATTTCATACAGAAAATTAATAAATGACTCAACAAATAGCATGAGATTATCTTAAACTCCTCAGGCATACCCCCGTTACCTCTTGAAAATTAAATTACAGCTCCTGTTAATCTCCTGATCCCGATCCGTTTTCTCTCTGTCAGCGTAAATCGGTTAACTCGGTTGTTTCCTTCAAACGAATTGCAACCAAAATAAATCAAATCAAACAACAATACACTTGGCTCATGGAGGTTAGGGTTCGGCTTTAACCAATTTTCTAGGTTAGGAAAATTAAAATTTGGTTAACTTAGGGATTAATGATCCATAAGTTACTTAAGCATGATTAAACACTTAAACCAAGATTATGAATCAAGAACATGAACTAAAACTCATCTAGCTCTAAGAACTAGGGTTCGGTTTTTCTCAAGATTTATAGGCTAGAAATTTTAAAATTTCATCAACTCTTGGATTAAATCAACATACAAAGCTTAGAGTTGGATTCAAGGATTACAAACAACTTTTGAATCACAAAACCATCAAGTGCTCATACCTAGGGTTTCGGTTTTTGAAGAAACAAATAGGCTCAAGTTTGATTTTTTGATCTTATATATACTTAAATAAAAGAACTATCACGATATAATCATGAATCAAGACATGAAATTGAAACAAAACCTAAGAACACAACTTTGACCTAGATTCGGCCATGACCAGAAATTAGGGAAAGAAATTTCTCATGATCTTATGCTTCTAGATGATGAAAATAGAGATGATTATAAGATCATAGCAATTGGTTTCATGTCAAAAGGATTTTTCTAGAATTAGTTATGAATTTTTGAATCTAGTTCCATGAATTTTAAGTAAATGAAGAACATGTTGATCTAAGCCATGAATCTACAAAAGTTGTGAAGAGAAATGATTTAAATGACAATAGAAGAAGTTTTTACCTCTTGATTATTCAAGGAAAGCAAGATTTGGATGATGTTCTTCACAAATTTCTCATGGTGTTCTTGAGAAACTTAGAGAAGAAGATGAACATGATGAGGGTTTAGAACAGTTTAAGTAATTTGGGTATATCTCTCAACATACTTGTCCGTTTTGGATGATATTTATGTCGTTGGAAATAAGAGAGAAAGATGAACAACTTTCATGTTGAAAGTTTTACGAGATTCAGAATAGAAAATGGTCATAATTGCTAGGTAAAATCTGACAAATTATGAACACTTTGGAGTTCTTAAGGCAAAAGCTTAGGTTTCCAAGAAGAAAAACATGGAAATGGAAGAAAAATGCCTTAAATGAAGAAGACAATGATGGAGCCATGAGTTTTGGGTAACATTTGGTCAAATTTTCCAGTGGCATGGCTTGTAATTGTCATAAAAAGACAAGGGTAAAATGGTCATTTCATAACAAAAGTTCACTTTGTCATAAATGTGACATTATGGCCATTATGACACGGATAAGCTCGTCATAAATGCTCGTCAAGTCGGTCAAATCCATCATCTCCGCTACGTTGCCGACTCCTCGATTCATCTGGCGCAAGCTTTTCCTAGAGATATCTCGACGTATACGTCCGCAACAAATATAATATTTTAATTTTTTTACCAAAATTTTCAAAACTTCCAATATCTTAGTAAATACGATAGAAATATTTTTCATCTCGTTCACGAGTTAAAATTAGGTCTTATGAGCAGTAAACTTTTACTGTCAGTGAAAACACAGAAAACGCAGACTGACTTCCGTCTGAGTTTTCAACCAAAAACTTCCCCGTAACCTTATGAAAATAAGTATAACAAGGAAATGACCTTGGTTTATCGAAAATCATTTTCTAAGTCTCGGATAAAAATATATATTTTTATATTTATTACCGATATTACAAAGCAGTGAAAATCGGGGTGTTACAGTCGACGATAATTTATTGGCTGACAAAGACCCACATGGCTATAGTATTCAAGCTCTAAAGTCAAAGGTAAACAGCACCTGCTTTTCGCGGATTCCAAATGAGTTCAAATCCGCTCTCTCTCGAAGATCTTCTCCCATCTATTTAAGAAGACCTCATTTGTTAGAGGAAGCCAGACTTATCTTTGGTTCTAATTTACTAATCAAGTTCCTTTTGTAACCTTGTAGTGTTAAAGCTTTCAAAGCAAGTTTACAGAAGTGCTCATTTATTTGTAAGTCAATTTGATAAAGTTTCATTTGATAACCTTTGTAATTTATACTATCGGTTGTTTAATGAAATAAACCGATAGTAGTTTGATATACATTACTTTCACTTATACTCTGATTTTCTATTTCACAACTATTTATTCTACTACTAATTCTTGAGATGATCCGTAGTGGCACTTTGGCAGATGAAATCAAAAATGTTGCTAATTTAATTATATCTAAATTGTCAAAATTATTCTGTCAAAAAAAATTGTCAAAATTAAAGCAAACACATGAAAGTGCGAAGAATGACTAGGCCTATATAGAAGCAATAAGAAGAGCAGAACTTATATTAATGTTTATTGTTACGAGAAAGGTTGAAAATTGAAGTTTGCGAAGTGGATCATAAGAAGAAAGGAGGTGCTTCAGTAGGTTATGAATCATTTTACTATTTCTCTCTTTTAATTTTATTGGTTTATAGCCTACTAAAACATTAGGGTGTCTCCCATGATATCCAATTAGGATATCAAAATAACATTATTCTTGTAATGGGACCAAATTTTTCACGTCTGTGCTATTTTTATTTTGTCGTGTGTGTGTCTTTTTCAAAATGCAATCCTTTCTTTTTTTATAAAAGCCAACAAGGCCAGCGCCTGATAATGATTTTGATTCAATGCAAATTAATTTGCCATTTAAGAGAATTAATTCCCACAAAAATTGTTTTGCTATTAGAAAGTAATATGGACGTTACAACATGAAATAATGGCTTAAAACTTTGAATTGATTTCAACCAGATAAGTTTTAAGGTTTGGAATAAGAGCGTGAGTGGTACAGGAAATTAATTCATTAATCTGCAAATCAATTGTATAAAGATAATAGCAAATAATGGCTTAGACAATTGATTGCTCAAACTAAAAGTGCAAAGATTAAATGGTTGAAGCTTTAAGCACGTTTATATATAAGCACAAATTTTAAATTTTATTTTATATATATATATATATATATATATATATATATATATATATATATATATATATATTGACAATTGATTCCCAATCAACTTGGTATTAAAACACTACAAAAAAAGGGGCTATTATCGATGGCCTTTAACCGTCGGAAACGACGGAAAGCAATCGGAAAACCGTATTTCCGACGGATCGAATTTCGTCGATACTAGGTGCGTAGGAAAGGGTTTCCAATGGATAGGGGCGGTCCGTCGGAAATTTCCGACGGTCTCGTCCATCGGAAACCTTCTCACACGGATCCCCTAATTACCGACGGATATGTTCGTCGGTACGTGTCAGTGGAAGTTACCGACGGGTAAGTCCGTCGGAAACTCTAAATTACATTTACCGACGGATTTGTCCGTCTGAAACAAGGGTTTTTTTATATATTTTTTTACATTGTATTTTAATTATTTTTTTGTTTTTTTGTTACATATTTTATTTTGTTAGATATTAATAATTAATTATAAATTTTAATTAATTTTTTATTATAATTTAAATTTTATATTCTGAATATTAAATATTATTATAGTATAATTATTAATTATGAATATATTTTAATTATTAATTCTTATTATATTATATTTTAATTAATTATTATTATATTTTAATAAAAAAAATAAAATTGAAATTACAAATAAAATTTAAAAAGAAACTAAATTAAAAATAATTTAAAATAAAAACAAACTCAACATATAATCCATACATAAAATATTCGTCTAGCTACAAAACTCTACTACATCTATAACTATCCTAATACACATCACCATAATATCTGTCATCGTCATCTCAAGTGGGGGAGTCTCACTGCGTCGGATGACCATCCGGTTGCGACTCGAAGAGACAGACCAGGCATCATGCAAACGCGGTGGTGGATCGGTAGAAGTAGTGGAGGGTCAGGGCTAGGTGGCATGGAAGACCCCTGCAGAGCACCGCACTGTCCCGGTGGGAGGAAATTGAGCACGCCAGTCATCACCGTAGAGAATGTCTCCATTTGGTGCATCATGCGCTTGTTTGCGGGCTCTCGCGCTGCGCACCTCCCCGCCTCAGCCGTTGCACCTCCTCCATGTCTTGTGAGCCGGAGGATGTAGGCTCCCGAATGGTTATGCTCAGCGTCGACCCCCGACGTATGGACTTGGCTAGGGTCGCAGTAGCGTAAATCCTCCCCTTCTTCTTCCCGCCCCTCCACATCCACCCAGACCTAGGTCTGTAGTCACTCAACCTCGGCGGGGTCCAGCACAGAAGGATCTGAGGCACCAGAGCAGGAGGCAGCCTCAGATGCCACCTGACTAAATCTGGCATTGTACTTCGCCTGTGATAAATACATTACAATCAATATTTTATTAAACTATATATATATATATATATATATATATATATATAATATAATAATAACATATACTTTAAATATAAAAAGACACTTTAGCTCACCATTGTCTGCCTCGACCTCTCATCAACAAACTCGTCAGTGTCCGAGTGAATATGTGTCTACTTAAAGACCGTAGGGATATTAACGGACCGAGCAAGCTCTCCTGCCTGCAACCGACACACAAATAAAATAAATTAATTATTAAATAAATTTTTAATAAAAATATACATTATATAAATAAAAATATTTAAATATGCAAACCATGTCAATGGCATGCTGCATGTGTGCTAATCGAACCACCAAAGTGTGAATGCTCCCACCCTTCTCGGAAGCTCGATTCCTTTTCGCCGCTCACACTTCAGACTTGTGGGCGGAGTGTCCCAAGACACACATAGTTGGGCCCATATGTTGGGCCTAATGTAATCTGGACGTATCCGGGTCTCCCTACGCTCCCGGAGCATGTCCCTCAGTCGATTACCTGCTCGGTCGTCAAAGATAATACGTATCTCTGAGGCATGCTTTGATCCCACTTTCGATGGGATGAAGCTGAAAATTTTATTATTTTATTAATTCAACAATATGACAACTATCAAATATATACTTATAGAATAGTAACTAAAGTAGTCAAGGTTTAAAAAGATTAAATTAAATAAAACTTATGATCCAAAAACCGGCCGGATCCATGGTCGTTCCTCAGGTGTGGGAACCCTGGCCCACTCAGGCAGGACCTCCGCCACGGTCGACTGCTGCACAGACGATGATGATGGAACGGCCGTGTCGTGACCGAATGCGGGCGCGGATGATGAGGCTGGAATGGTCGTGTCCGGCTGTGGCATCATCCCAGGAGTCGGCATAAATGATAATCCTGCTGGCTGTGTGGTCGGGGCAACCAATGATGATGGTGGTGCTGGGTGTGGGTGTGGTGTGGGTCCACTAGGGGGCGGCGAGTAGCCGGCTAGTGCGCGTCGTGGCACAAAGCGAGTGGAGGCCTGGACATGGGTGGAGGATGGGGTAGTGTGGGTCGGGGATAGTGTAGTATGGGTTGGTGAGGGTGTAGAATGGGTGGGGGGAGGGTGTAGAATGGGTGGATGAGGCTCCTGTAGGTGCCACTGGGGTGGGTACCGAAGGGATGGGGGTGGGTGCGATGGGTGCTGAGGGACCTGCAGCAAAACGAGAAAGCACATGGGACTTCACGGTGTACCGTCCCCGCTTAGCCTTCCCCTTCCCCTTATCACCGCTAGGTGATGGGGGGCGGGGTGGCTGTCCTCCTGATGTTGACATATCTATTTTTATAGCACAAGTATAAATCAATGTAAAAACAAAAATCAATTGACATCTAAGAGACTAATCTAAGCAAATATTTAAAATAGTACAATATTTGTCAAGTCTTACATTTAATTGCATAAGCAAATATTTAAATACAGTAAAAATAACTTAACAATAAAATTTTTATTCAGACTCGGTATCGTCATCTGATTGTAAGTACGACTCTTCGTTTTCTTGCATTGAATCATCACTTTGGATTTCTTCCTCTAATGATGCATGCATCGATGACTGATTACCAATGACCACTTCTTCCCCTTCAATTGCAGATCCCAACATGGCAGTAATTCACTCGACCTTAATTACTTCATTTTCATGTGACGATTCATCCGCCTAGAAGGGCGTCTCATCTTCTGCATCATCGATTTCTATGTGACCCTAGGCTTGGTAGTGACAGCAACACACCAACCTCGTTTGTCCGTTCGCATTGCTGGATAAGGGACATAATAAACTTGTTTTGCATTCTGAGCAATTATAAACGAATCAAACTGTTGATATCTTCTATCCATGCGAATGTCCACAATTCCATACTTGGGATCCACCTTTGTGCCTGTCCTCGATGGATGAAACCAGTTACAATAAAATAAGACTACTTTTTTAGGATAAGTAGTAGTATTGTATTGTAACTCGTATATGTGTTTTATGATCCCATAAAAATCACAAGTACCTTCACCTTGTACGACAACTCCGCTATTAATTGTCTTTTTTCCCACATTTCATCTGTGTGGAATTTGTACCCATTAACAAAGTATGTATGCCATGATCTAACACCACTATAGGGCTCGTACGCTAAATCTCTCAAGTGTTGATTAGTCACGCTTAATGGTTGGTGATACACCTACGAATAGGTAAGTCATATTAAATAATGACTTTTTCAAGTGGCAATTAAGAAAATATATATTGTTTTCTAGGTTATATGACACTTACTTGTTGCTTGAACCATTCAGGAAAATCTGCATGTGTACAAGCAGAAGCATCTTGTTCACTTAATTGATTAATTTGCAGGAACACACTGACAAATAAAATGGGTACTATGTGTTAAAGGAGAAATTGATATAACATGTGATACATTCAAAGATGGGTCGTTTATAATTACTCATGATATGGTTTCACCTCTGTGCAATTTATCAAGACAAGAACATGGGCCGATGCATACTCCTCATCGCTTAACCAGTAAGTAAGCTCCTTGCCAGCATGACGGCCAGGAATATTAAATACAGATAGCATATAAGGATACCCTACACTATAGGCATCTACCACGTTCCTAATATTTCTCGGGGCCAACATATAGTTGTTGAAATAGTGGGAATAGAAAGGAGTTGTCTCACAGTGTAAGTAAGACGCACAGATTGATCCTTCCACCCTAGCCTTGTTTTTAACTGATCGTTTAGAGTCGCCCATGAATCTAAGTAATAAAAAACATTAGTGACAAGGCATTATTCAAGGGCCGCTAATTATTTAAATGTCAAAATATAATAAAATTACCTTTCAAACGGATACATCCACCTATATTATACTGGTCCACCAAGCCTCACTTCATATGCAAGATGGACAGGGAGATGTTCCATTGAGTCAAAAAATCCTGGGGGAAATACCCTATCCATCTTGCATAGAATTATTGGAATGTTTTCTTCCATCTTCGTCAGACCATCCGCTCTTAAAGTTACAGAGCAAAGATCTTTGAAGAAATGACCAATTTATGTAAGAGGGTTCGAAACATGCGGGGGCAGCGAGCTGAAAGAAATAGGAATCAAACACTCCATGAATACATGACAATCATGACTTTTCATCCCATGAAGCCTACCCGTTCTTACATCAGCACATCGTGCCAAATTAGAGGAATAACCATCAGGGGTCCTAAGGTCTTTTAACCATCGACAAATTGACTTCGGTTCATCGACGGTTAGAGTGTAACAAGCTCTTGGTTTGACCATTTTTCCATTAGGCTGCGGCTTTATCTCCAAACCCTTTCGTCTACAGTACAAAGCTATGTCCATCATTGCCTTCTCATTGTCCTTCGTCTTGCTAGACACATTCATAACCGTGTTAAAAATGTTGTCAAAGAAATTCTTCTCAATATGCATCACATCAAGGTTATGTTTTAACAGATTATCCTTCCAGTACGGTAGTTCCTAAAAAATATTTTGTTTCGTCCAGTTATGCCATTCTCCATACCCTGGTAATTTTGAAACACCTGCTTCAGTGACTTTAGGAAGATCCCTAACCCGACCCCATATTTGTTCAGGAGTCAACAAATGCGACGGACCTTCCTCTTCTGTCTAATTCTTTTTGAATGCTCGGATATTCCTTCGGAAGGGATGGTCAGGATCTAAAAATCAATGATGAGAATCAATCCAGGAACTTTTGCCACCATACCTTAGGGTAAAAGCATTTCCATTTAATACGGGCACGCCAATTTACCGTGGGTCCCCCAATCAGAGAGCATGCCATATGCAGGAAAATCATTGATAGTCCACATCAGTGACACCCGCATCATAAAGTTTCGCTTCTTGGGAACGTCATACGTTAACATGCCATCCCACAACTTCTTCAGATCATCAAACAGAGGCTACAAATATACATCTATCCCAACCTTTGGATTAGATGGTCCTGGTATGAGACAAGTCAGAAACATATAGGGTTTTGACATACACATCTTGGGAGGAAGATTGTACAGTGTAACAATCACTGGACAACATGAATATGGCGAGGTTGATGCCTGAATGTACGAGGTAAAACCATCTGAGCACAGCCCAAGTCGTACATTGCGAGGATATGCTGCAAAACCAGGGTGTACCCTATCGAAATGCTTCCAGGCTTCACCATCAGACGGGTGGCGTATAAAGCCTGTAGTTCCTTTATTTTCATAATGCCACCTCATCTGTCCCGCATTTTGCATTGATGCAAACAGTCTCTTTAACATTGGAATTATTGGCAGATAGAACATTATATTCGCAGGAACTGGTTTGTTCTTACTACGATCACTACTTTGAATGCGGTACCTGGGTGTCCGACAAAATTACATTCTTCCAGCGAGCTGTCATTTGTGCCCGAAGAACTGTCATAATATAGCATGCACCCGTTCGGACAACAATCAATCATCTTAGCCCCCAATCCTAGTTTCGACACCAACCGCTTCGCATCATAATAACTTTTTGGCAACAACTCTTTGAAGGGTGTCACATCTTGAAGCATTTTACAAAAAAACTCCAAACACTGCTCGGGGACATTCCAATTGGACTTGCAAGCTAGAAGCCTAACACAAATTGATAATTTTGAATCTGACGCTCCTTCAAACAACGGCTTATTTGTCTCTAACAAAAGATTGTAGAATCTCTGCGCCGATTCATTATGAGGCTCTTCCATGTCATCAGACTTATCTGCCTCAAAATTCCCATGTTGCCCAGGACAGTCATCCACCATCATATGCATTGATTGGAGTTGTTCGACATAGTCGTCGTGTAAGCCACTGCCTGATGGACCCATGTCAACATCGTCACCACCGACTTCATTCAGATCAATATCCAGCAACTCCTCACCATGATCAGTCCATATTCAATAATTTGGCTTGAACCCACATTTGTATAAGTGTAACTTCACGTCATCATCACTCAAAACCGTCATACAATTGCACTTTATGCACGGACATCTAATCCCCCCTTCTTCGGCATAATCACAATGTTGCTTGGCTTTCGATATAAACTCCTCAACTCCATCTACAAATGATTGTTTCAGAAGTCGTCTCCCAGACTCGTTCCTATCATACACCCAACTACGGCTCGGGGGATAATATTCCATCCTTCTACATTTTCAGATTAATTGATGTATTTTTAAACATGATACTATAACCCTGAATCGCTCTCGTTCCTTTAAAGGTGTGGCCCTACCCCATTCGAGGAAAAAAAATTCACCACTGTATTATACTAGTTACTCATAACTTCTCATGTCTTATAGCTGACGAAATTTCAACAGCATCTCCCATTGGTCTCCAATTACACGACTTGACCGCGGTAAGATACCACAATCAAGTATGGACCCGGAGAACAAAAGGAAATGCTTCGACCCGAAATTTCATCAAATATTTAACAAATGAGAATCATCGAGTAACTAGTATATCAGTGGAGAAAAAGTTTCTTCCCAAACTGTCCCAATTGGACAATTCATGATTCAATAAAATGAGCGATACCATGACCACGAGTACACATGCTTAATAATATTGAACCTTGAACGAGAATCTATGGTTTTTCTCAACAACGTACAATTAATTGTACTCTATAAGCCATATAACTTTAAACAACAACACTTAAAATTTGGCACACAAACACATAATTAAAACTATCGGGACTAACATAATTTCATACTAATTAACAACATAAACAATTTAAAACAAATTTAAGTAAATAAAAAAGTTAACAATAAACTAAGTAATTTCCAAATTTCACTTAAACAACATAATTTCTCAAACATATTTAACAACATAAACAATTTAAAATAAATTTAAGCAAATAAAAATTTAACAATAAACTACGTAATTTCCAAATTTCACTTAAATAGCATAATTTCTCAAACAAACTAGCTAGACACTACACCACATAATTTTATACAAACTACATAATTTCACAAATATTAAAAACTATCTGATTTTCTAACTAATTAACAATAAAAACAATTGAAAACTAATTGGAAAAAAAAATATGAACCTGAAAGTGTAGGTGCCTACTGACAGTGGTGGCTGCTGTCGCAGTGGTGGTGGTGGTTGTAATACCTGGGTGCCGACGAGGACAGAGAGTGGTTGTCGGTGCAAGAAGGCATGGACAAAGAGTGGCTCCTGGCAGGCTTCTAGGCGAAGGGACACGTGAATGAACCGATTCCACACCCGAATAAGAAGGATCCTGAGACTGTGTAGGTATGGGACTATACAGTTGAGGGATGCTTATATGAATTGATTGGTACTACCTATACTAATAAGATGCATCTTCTTTTCGATAGCCCATCACTTAAGAACTCCAGAGTTAAGCATGCTTGACTTGGAGAAATTCTGGGATGGGTGACCTCCTGGGAAGTTTTCCCAGGAAGCGTGTGAGTGAGGACAAAGCACGTTGAAAAGACATGTGTTGGTTTGTGGGGACAGTAATCAATCCATAAAGCAGTCATGGATGTTATGAATGGTATCAGAGAGGCACCTCTTCCAGTACGATGTGGATCGGGGACGAACCAAGCGGAAGCTGGTGTGCATGTAATACCCGGGTGCCAACGAGGGCGGGGTGTGGTCGCGGCAAAGAAGGCACGGACAAAGAGCGGCTCCTGGCAGGATTCTAGGTGGAGGGACACATGAATGAATCGATTACACACTCGATTAAGAGGGATCTTGAGACTGTGTAGGTATAGGACTATATAGTTAAGGAAGGCTTATATGAATTGATTGGTACTACCTATAATAATAAGATGCATCTTCTTTTCGGTAGCCCATCACATAAGAACTTCACAGTTAAGCGTGCTTGACTTGGAGCATATCTGGGATGGGCGACCTCCTGGGAATTTTCCCAAGAAGCGTGTGAGTGAGGACAAAGCACGCTGAAAAGCCATGTGTTGGTTTGTGGGGACAATCGTCAATCCATAAAGCACGCTGAAAAGACTTGTGTTGGTTTGTGGGGTCGATCGTCAATCCATAAAGCAGCCACATATGTTACAGATGGTGGCACTCTGCCTTCAACAAAAAAATAGGGACAGTGTCAAATGCAACCAAAACAAGATGCAGTGAAACAATGAAAAAAAAATCAACAAATACAAACCTCGTGTGGCGGTCTTGGTAGTGGAAATGGTTGGCTGCTCAGGTGGTGGTAGGCGCGACATATCGAGGGTGTGGCAGCACGGCGGAGTAAGGAGAGGGAGAGGAACGGCTTGGGTTGTGGTGGCGGACGGGTGGTGGCTTGCGGTGGTCAAAGTGGCGGCTTGGGTGGCATAGTGGCGGACACGCGGCTGAGAGAAGAGAGGGAGCGGGAGAACGAGAGGGAGAGAAATAGAGAAGGAAAGGGAGAGGTCGACGGTCGCGGTGGTGCTTGCAATGGTCGCAGTGACTTGCAGTGGTCACGAGGGAGGAGGGCGCGATTGAGAGAAGAGAGGGAGAGGTCTGGTGGTGAGATAAAGCAGAAGAGGAAAGTGGGGGGAAGAGGGTGGGCGTTGTAACATAAGCGCAAGATTTTCGACGGACCATTAAAAGTTTCCGAAGGCTAAAGCCGTCGGAAATTCAAATTTTGCCTTACCGACGGATAACCCGTCGATATATACTAAACCCTAATGTCCGTCGGAAATCGTTGTCTCCTCTTCCGACGGTTTTTGAGACGGACGTCCCGTCGGAAAACATTGGCGCCAAAATTTTGTCATTCCCGCCAGGGTTACCGACAGACTTTGCGACGGAAATTCCCTCGAACAGGTTACCGACGGCCATTCCGTCGGTAATTTTGTAAACTATTCACATTCTTCATTTCCGACGGCTTTTTCCGTCGGAAACCTTAACATTTCCGAAGGACAGGGTGTTCGTAGGACAACTTCCGTCGGTAATTAACAGTTTTCTTGTAGTGACAAAATTATTGCAGCCTTGACACAAAATTCTGGACTTATTAAGGGGGTGTATTGGATTGTGATTTCAAAAGATTTTAATGGACTTTTTTATAATGAAAAAGTCTTGTGATATTCAATCAAGACTTTTAAGTAATCTAAATAAGTCTTGTGGTATTCAATCAAGACTATCAGGATATTTTAAATAGAGAATCCAAATCTAAAGGTATTCAATCATGACATTTTACAAGTAATAAAAAATCTTGTAGTATTCAAAAAATCCCTAATTTCGAAGATTTGTTTTCTAAGACGGATTTTGTGGGACTTTGTATGACTTTTTAGTGATTTTTTAGTAACCAAAAGCCTCACCTCAACACATGAGATTTCTCATGATTCTCCATTCCTATTTCTCTTCACCTCATGCCTTCACCCCTCCCTCCTCCCTCCCTCCATATCTCTCCTCCCTCCCTCGCTCCATCTTTTAAATTTTATTTTATTTTATATATATATATATATATATTCCAATCAACTTGGTATTAACAAAATTCGTGACTTAGACATTTTGGAAAAAGTAAAAACCAAATGCAATGATTCATTTTAATCAATCAGAAAATGATTTTTTTTAATTACAAAAAGATTGATTAAAATTAAAAGTTCCAATGAAATCTTTTGATGAGAATAAACACTAAAAACTGTTTGGATAAAACATTTTTGGCTAAGTTTAAAAATTAAATTTTGCCTTTCATCATTATAAACTTTGAGCCAAAAATAGTACCTAAATAAACCAATCTCTTACAAAAGTATCTAAGACCTAAAAGTTTACCCATTTGATCTTTTGGTTTCGATACTTGAATCTTGGATACTCTTATTTGTGTCTTGCTTTGTTAGCCTTTGAGTACCTGCATGCTTGTAAATTATTTTCCTTTTTGTCCTGCATGCTTGTGGTTAGTGTATGTCAACTATCAAAACATAATCAAATATATACTTACATATTCCCCTTTTTGATAATGACAAACTTTAGCTTTCTTACCTGAGTTATGTGTTTATCAAAGTGTACT
Source organism: Sophora flavescens (assembly GCA_030762895.1). NCBI lineage: Eukaryota > Viridiplantae > Streptophyta > Magnoliopsida > Fabales > Fabaceae > Sophora > Sophora flavescens. The sequence goes on along the minus strand of JAUPTC010000073.1, from coordinate 57,529 downwards.
TGCAGTTGGTATGCTTGGAAATGATCTTCCCTTTTCTAAAGAACATTACTCAGAGAAAGCATTAGTAAATTATATTTAATTATTCCTCCCCCTTTTGGCAATATCAAAAAGAAAAATATAGTGGAGAGAAACAAGACATGTAATATTTCAAGAGGAGTAATAAACAGTGTCATCAAAACATAATCAAGACAGTAATATACATATGTTTATTCAAGGAGAATCTCAAAGTCATATAACATATTGCTTTATTCCCTTTTTAACGTATTCCTCCCCCTTAACCATATAACGTAATTTATTTTAAGAGGATTTGAGGATAGATATCAACCTAGTTTTTCCCTTTATGATAAGCAATATGATTTAAGGATGGAAATATTTATATTGTCAAGCATATTATTCAGAGTTACCAACATTTAAATAATATATATATATATATATATATATATATATATATATATATATATATATATTCACCCTTACAATGCCATCAAGAAAGTTTTTATTTTAAATTCTCCCCTTTAGACATATGCACATCTATAGTCTCACACTCCCCCTATAGAATGCAATTATTTCTCCCCCTTTCAAAAATAATTTTGCAAATATACATTTCAAATTATTGAGCAACTAACATGTTTTTCATATGATAATTTTTTTAATCAAAATGGGGTTAATGTCCATATGATACTCATCAAACTTGGAATATAATGTGTTTACGATATAAGTCACATTTCATCGAAAATAGAAACATAATCATGTTCTAACCATAATATTCAAAATTTTATTAAGCACAAATGATTCAATCCTTTATTTTAAGGCATATAGAAATGCATATTTTTTATATCCAAATTCATCGATTTCGCAAGTGAGCCAACATAAGAAGGAAATACCTTTGGCACCTTGCATTTATCTCTCAATGGAGTGTCTTTCCTTACCCATTGCTTCTTTGTTTGAACTTTGAACTTTGCAAGTTCCATAGTATTCTTGTGAGAAGCTCTTATCAAGGAGTTCTTGCTTCTTTTTCAAAGATAAACACTATTAAGTTTAGGCAGCACCTCCCTTGATGGTGTTTCTTTTCCTTGCTCAAATAGTTCATCATTTTGAACTTTTTCCTGCACATTAGATGTGGTAGAGAGAATTTTTGACACCCATTTCATCTTGGGTCCTTGGGGGTTAGTGAATAAGCATTTATAATTTTTAGGTACCCATGACAACTTATTTCTCACATTATAATTTCTCCTATAAAGGCATAGATGAGAAATATGTCCTAGATGACCACAATAATTGCAAATTATAGATGAAGACTTCGTCTTTTGAAAATCATCATAGAAAATCTTAGAATTTTTAGATTGTTGACACTTCATAATATTTTAGTCATAGCCATTGCTTGATCCCTTATGTAGAATAACATTCTTTTCATTAAGAAAAGCATATTCATCTTTCAAGTTCTTAATTTCAATTTCAAAGGATGATATCTTTTCCAAGGAAACCAAGTTATTCTTTTCTAAATAAACCAAGATCATCATATAACTCATTATACAAAGGACTATTAACATTATCATTATTTACCTCAAAGTCCTTTTGAACCATGTGGGTTGTTGACTTTGAAATAACCAAAGTTAACACAAGAAGGGGGGGTGAATTGTATTTACAAACTTTTTGGAAACTTTGAAAATTATTTTCGCAAGCACAAAAAGCAAAAATGAAGCTAAGGAAAGTTAGACGATGACTCGTCTAATTTTGGAACAGAACACACACGCATACAGAGAAGGTTAAAACATGATTTGATATTCACAATATTAACTCCCCGAGTTAAAAGCTTAAACAAATAACTCTTAAACAAATAAAAGATATAAGGGAAGAGGAATATCACTCAAGAGTTTTATACTGGTTCACCCCAAAATCCACAGGGCTACGTGCAGTTCTTAGCAGCACCAAGTCTCCACTACAAGTATTCTTTTCACACCTAGCATCTCCAGGATCACACTCAAACAAGTATCCTTTTCTCACCTAGCCTCTCCAGGCTCAACACAGTAAAGAGCAAAGGTTTTGAGTAATTAATACAAATTTGCAAGTCTTTCAGCAGAGAGTGAAATAATTGAAAGACTACGAAATTTATGTCAAATGATTCAAGAGCTATTCAATGAAGGAATGAAGAAGTAAATGAGGAGAGTAAGTGCTTCTTTGAATATTTGCGTAGAGATCTTAACTTCATCTTCATGGTTTGCCCTATTTAAAGGCTTCAATCAATTTGATCCGTTAGACACGACCTTGAAAAGTATGCTCCATTGATTTGAACTTCGGGGCTCCATTAATGCCAAAGAGTCATTCTCGTATAAACATTACAAGGTTAAGGACGTTGAACTTTGACATATGAGTCCAAGAGTACACTTTGCTTCGAGCGGTTGTTGTTTCGGAGTTGCGATGAGAGACTTCTTGTACTTGCAGTAGATAACTTTCCATTTCAGTGCAACACTCAGTTCACTTTCTGGAAAGTACTTTTACTTTGTACTAAAACAGCTAAAAGCTACTGACTTGGTGCAGAGGTAGCGTGTTTATTCCTTAAACACTTGAAAGAATGAATTCTTTATTCTCCGTCCTTGGTGCTATTGTCCAGAGGGTCTTCGAGATCCTTAAGGAATACATCTTTTCAAATAAGGTTGACTTGGACTTTCTTCTGACAGGTCTGAGAACGAGATTAATTCAGCAGAGTCTAAAAATTAGACAAGTGTTGTGCAGTCCAAAAGTAGAGGGGTGAGGTTAGCCAAAACTTAGACGGGTGAGCAAGTCATTTTTAGATGGGTGATCCACTGAAGCTTCTTCAGACTTTTGATTTTGCCACATCATCAATTAAATTAGAACTTTGACTGAGAGTTTGACTTGGTCTATGTATGTGTTGACTATTTTTCAGACGGGTGGTTTTTCAGACGATTCTGAAAAACTGTTCTTTAGAGAAAATTAGACTGGTCATATTTTAGACGAGTGACCTTAAGTCTATTTTCCCGCACACTTAGCAGACTTATCAGTAATTTCATATGGTTCAATATTATCATACTTAATCTATTTGGAATCATCAAAACTTAGAGAATTTACAAATGTATTCCAGACTTATGAGGTCTCAATAGACTCTTCGCAGGAGTGATCTTTCTCCTCATTTTTATTCATCAATGGTTCAAGAGGATGTTCCTTTTCTTTTTCAACTAGAACATTATCATTGTCAAAAAAAGATGTGCTTCTTTCATCACGTTGAGCATCTTTTTAGGGCATTTTTCAAGACATGTTTCCCTCAAAGGCTTTTGCTATTCTTGCTTTTTATTTGAACTTTCATCCACAAAATCATTGTTAGCAAGATACATAACATCAAGCATATTCATTATATCCTTTGCACAAGAACAATCATTAATTCTAGCATATGCTTCATCATTCAAACTATTTCTCAAAATCTGCATTGCTTTAATATTTAAGGAAAAGCATTTTTTATCAAATTCATTCCATTGTGATTTGGGTTTAGAAACAAAACCATTTACCACAATTTCCCACAAATCAAAGTCCATTGCTTGCATACAAATTTCTATTCTTGCTTTCCAATAAACGAAATTCACACCATCAAAAAATGGATGCTTAGTATAATCACAATAACTCATTTTTCAAATAAGACGCTTCTATGGTTACCGGCAAATAGGATCTTTCACTCTAAGCTGTTAAGCTTTAACTAGAGACAAAACTCTGATACCAATTGTTGGTCGTGATAACCATTACCCAAGAGGGGGTGAATTGAGTTTATAAAATTTTCTAAAACAATTTGCTAAAAATGATTTTCTCAATATAAAATATTAAATCATAGAATAAGAAATAAACAAATTATGAATATGTGAGAAATAATATGAATTAAACAATGGAGATAGGGAAGAGAATACTTGCACACGGATTTTATCCTGGTCCAGGCACCAACCGCCAAGTCCTACGTCCAGTCCTCAGTCCACATATGGGATTTTCTTCCACTAATAAACAAGCTTATAAACTGAAGCTTGCAACTTTTGTACACAACAGAGCACTCTAACCACGTCTCCTGAGATACGTCACTCACCATATGTAAGAGCCTCAATGACTTTTACCACTCTCCCTTCCGCCTCCGAGATACCTCACGCGTGCTTCTGAGCATAAAGTCGTACATCAAAGGGGATACCGTACTGTCAACCTAGGGATACCACGCCCTATTTCTGACGTTGACACACAGAGTAGAAGAAATTCGAAGAACTCTGGATAGTGCAGATAATTACAACTTGAAGTCTTATGAGATTGATCAAAGTAGGTACTACTACTAGCTCAAGATGTTTCCAAATTTTTTGTGTAAAAGCTATTTGTAACGGGAACCAAAATTTTCACGTCTGTGCTCTTTTTTATTTTCTCGTGTGTGTGTCTTTTTCAAAATGCAATCCTTTCTTTTTTTATGAACGCCAACAAGGCATATATATGACCGTTGAAGCATGACCAAAGTTGCCAGCGCCTGATAATGATTTTCATTCAATGCAAATTAATTTGCCATTTAAGAGAATTAATTCCCACAAAAATTGTTTTGCTATTAGAAAGGAATATGGACGTTACAACATGAAATAATGACTTAAAACTTTGAATTGATTTCAACCAGATAAGTTTTAAGGTTTGGAATAAGAGCGTGAATGGTCCAGGAAATTAATTCATTAATCTGCAAATCAATTGGTATAAAGATAATAGCAAATAATGGCTTAGACAATTGATTGCTCAAACCAAAAGTGCGAAGATTAAATGGTTGAAGCTTTAAGCACGTTTATATATAAGCACAATTTTTTTAAAATTTATTTTATATATATATTGACAATTGATTCCCAATCAACTTGGTATTAACAAAATTATTGCAGCCTTGACACAAAATTCGTGACTTAGACATTTGGGAAAAACCAGATGCAATGATTCATTTTAATCAATCAGAAAATGATTTTTTATTTATTACAAAAAGATTGATTAAAAATTAAAAGTTCCAATGAAATATTTTAATGATAATAAAAACTAAAAACTGTTTGGATAAAACACTTTTGGCTATGTTAAAAAATTAAACTTTGCTTTTCATCATTAAAAACTTTGAGCCAAAATCAGTACCTAAATAAATCAATCTCTTACAAAAGTATATAAGATCTAAAAGTTTACCCATTTGATCCTTTGGTCTTGATACATGAATCTTGATACTCTTAGCTTAGTCTTGCTTTGTTAACATTTGAGTACCTGCATGCTTGTAAATTATTTTTCTTTTTATCCTCCATGCTTGTGGTTAGTGTTTATCAACCATCAAAACATAATCAAATATATACTTTCAAGATGAACCTTAATCTTTATAGTTTGATATTATGTATCAAACTTTACTGAAAAGTTTGATACGTAGTATGTGAACTTTAATCTTTATAGCTGACACTCCCAATCATATCCAAGTCTGACTCCTTCCCTCTTCTTGCTCAATCATAAATTTATATTGGGATTAGGGATATGGTTATTGTCAATAACTTATTGATCATATATCTATTTTATTTGGATCATGTAAAAATATTATTTTTATAGAGTAAATAATAAAAAAAAATGTACAAGTTATTTGTATAACTTATATTAAAAAAAAAATTGATCCTTTATATTATTTTTTAATTACTTTGATTTCTTAAGTTTTAGAAATCTCAGTTTGATCTCTTATTGTATTTTAGTGATAATATTTAATCCTTTGGTTCATATATTCATTAGATTATGAAAAATCTCGTCTGAGTCTGTAAAAATATCGTTGAAAACTGAATAAAATTTTACATCATAAAAATTGTTTGATTTTTGTAATAACTAATTCAAAAGTCACATCATATAATTGTAAAAAAATATCAGTCACATCATTTTATTTTATTTTTTTTTTGACAAGAATAAATTTATTTTATTTCAATCAAAATGAGTTCACCAATATTGATAGGAATATAATAAAAAATATAATGACCAACATAAAAACGTGATGTTTTAATTAAAGAATGAACACCGTTGGTTTGTATCCTAATAAAACTGGCCCTGTAGTTTTGGTGAAAATTCAAGAGATCCTGGCACTTGGACAAAATGGATCCAAACTCTGTCGTTGTTATTGTGGTCATAAATACCATAAACCACTGATTTGCAATATCCACTTCTATTACAGCTTCGGAGAAGTCTTTATTTGCCAGCCATGACAGTGCTCGAAGAACTCCCAAGGCTTCAGCTTCATGAGGAGCAGGGATACCATGGAACCAAAAAGTTTCAGCACTTAGAACGACGTTGCCTCTATCATCTCTCAAGCACATTCCCAGACCAAACTGTCCAGTCTCCTTGAAAATGGCCGCGTCCACGTTGCATTTGACTTGACCAACCTGCGGCTTCTTCCATACAACAATATCACGCTGATTGCTAATGTGCGCCCATAAGCCACAAAATGAGCTCCACAAAACCGTCTGCCTCTTCCAGCCTCTATCCAGCATTTCTTTGCATGGGAGCAACAAAAAAAAAAAAAAAAAAAAAAAAAAAAATATATATATATATATATATATATATATATATATGCCATTCATTCTCCATGTTGGTTTCACAGAGAGGACAAGTGCTTGGGCACAGAACACCTTTGCCTTGAAGCTTCATCCTGGTTGGTAAGCACCCCCTAATAACTATCCATAGGAAAAGCTTCACCTTCTGCGGCACCCTTAATCTCCAGATATTATACCATTCACCTGGGACTCTAAGATGGGTATTACCAATAAGAGTTTCCATGATAAAGTAGTAAGCGGATTTGACTGAAAATCTACCATCTTTGCTGTGCTTCCATAACAATTTATCCTCATTATGCAAACGGAAAAGTCGCATATTAACGATGGCCTCATGATCTCTCGGCTGAAATAAAGTGGCCAACAAGTCACGCTTCCATGTCCCTGTATCATGATCAATTAAGTCCGCTACTTTCAAATTTACATTTCCTGGGCTTGGCTGGCTTGTGACATAATTGCTATCCACACCACGTAACCACAGATCCTTCTAAACTTTTATTTTTGTACCATTACCAATTTGCCATCTCATGCTCGATTTGACCAACACCCGGAAGAGTGTGGATATTATGCCAAATATAGCTTGGGTTATGACCCAAATGAGTTCCCCACAAAGTCCTCTTTTGAAAAATATCTTGCTTTGAAGATGCATGATACAATAGCATCATGGTTGGTAGCAATTCTCCAACCCTGCTTCCCTGACATAGTCAAATTAAAGCCATAAAGATGACGAAAACCCGTACCTCCATATTCTTTCCTCATGGTTCGGTCCCAACTAAGCCAATTTATCCATCTACCATTACGTCTATTAGAACCCCACCAAAACGAGTTTATCATCCTTTGCATCTCCTCCCCCGAGAGAAACCAGGATCATAAGATTGTTCGTACAATAGGTAGGAATTGCTGGGGCAATGACTTTATTAAAATTTCCCCACCTGCTTTTGAAAGATGCTTGTGTGACCAACGATGAATCTTCCTCCAAATTCTATCTCAATTAATAAAAATGGCTTTTTTGTTCCTCCCTATCAAGGAGGGGAAACCAAGATATTTTCGTGTACCCATATATTTAGTCAAGAGATCTTACACTTGAAACTTAATTTATTCACTTACATTAATTTAACTTGCTATTATTTTTATTAATTGTTTTGGTTTGTATAATGTCTCTTATCATCGTTGTAAAGTTTTTTATATTATTAATAAATTACAAATAATAATATATGAAATTTTTAAAATAATTATGTTACTTTTAAAACATCTTTGATGATGTGTGATTATATGATTGCAAATCCTATGCATCTGACATTTTTATTTGTCGTTTATTGACAACCGTGAAAAACAATTAATTAAGGAAAATTACACTGTGAGAAGGGTCCCTCCTATCACGTTCACCACAGAAACACTGATAGCGATGACGACAGGCAGGACCGAAGGACTTAATCTATTAGGTTATTTTAACATCAAAATTGGCACGATGGATAGATGACTAATTCCCTTAAATATGTGGTTAGAAGTTTGATTCTTGACTCATGTGTATGAAAAAATATTTGTTGGAAAATATCAACTCTTTAGATGGATCTCAGTATCTCGATAGATTAGTTTCCGACTCCCTACCGGAGGATACCCAGGTTCACCCAAAAAACACCGAATATGATAGCGTATATGTTGATATTTATCTTTTACTTATTTTTTTATCTCCTTGTGTATACATATTCTAAAAAGGACAGTGCTCCTAACCCTTGACAACTTATGGGTTTCGGAACTCATACACATGGATCACTGAATAAGTGACAAGTGGATTATAAAACTATCTCCTTTTATTTATTATTTTAATATATAAGTTTATTTTATTATATTTAGGTTCCTATCATTTTTTTTATTCCTCTTGGAATTTTAGAATGCTTGATAATTTGACTTTTTGCTGTTTTTGTTACAAAAAACTTTTTTAAAAAAATGTGTTTGTTTGGGTCTTTTGTGAATCTATAAAAAATCTTTTATGTTATAAAAAAAACTGTTTTTCAACTATCTTAAACATTGGACTCTTTAGATGGATTGTTTTGATTATAATCTCACTTGCATCAATTTTGTTCTACAACTTTATTTAAAAGTAATTTTTATATCACCTAAACGAAATCGATTATCTTAAAATCGCTTTTCATCAAATATATCAAAACAAAAGCAAATTCTAATTATAATTGATTTTTACAATAATCGATTATTGTATAATTGATTATAAACATAATTTATTTTTTTGAGCTATTAAGTAAAATAAGTTTTTTTTAGCCCTATTTTATCCCATTGAAAATCGGCGATCAACTCCGTCGTCCAACCCCATATTCCATCTTAATTCATTCTTCATTCCGTCCATATAACTGGAAGATGGGGTGGTTAATGTGTCATCACTTTGATGTCAATCCTCTGCCTTGCCATAAGAAGACGCCTAACTTCTTCCTCTTTTCCATTTCAGGTTTGCTAATTTGACACAAAATGTCGGACAATATACGTACACGTATCGTATCTATCGACAAACAGTCTCGCGTCTGATGTGACATTGTAGCTGCACTTATCATGCACTCTAGTACGCTTTTTTTTTTAAATTTAAATTTTTTTTGTAAATAAATTTTTTGATTAAGTATGGGTATTCACCACATATTTGAAGGCATTCACCAGATAATTGAACTACGTTCACCAGATAATCTAAGGCATCCACAAGCTAATTTAGCACAGGCATTCACCGCATATTCGAAGGCATTCACCAGATAAGTGAACTACGTTCACCAGATAATCTAAGGCATTCAAAACTCGGTTTTAGTATGAGCATTCACCAGATATTCGAAGGCATTCACCAGATAATTGAACTACGTTCACCAAATACTCTAAAGCATCCAAAACTTGGTTTTAGTATGAGCATTCATCACATATTTGAAGGCATTCACCAGATAATTGAACTACGTTCACCAGATAATCTAAGGCATCCAAAACTTGGTTTTAGTATGGGCATTCACCACATATTTGAAGGCATTCACCAGATATTTGTACCCCGTTCACCAGATATTGACACATACTTAATCAAAAAATTTATTTAAAAAAAATATTTAAATTTTAAAAAAAAAGTGCTACAGTGCCGCACAGTGCCGCTACAGTGCCGCACTGTGCGACACTGTTCATACGGTGTACCGTATGTTGTCCCAAATTCTGTGTCAAAAAATCATTTTCCTTTCCATTTCCATGGCCACCGAATAACTTATGTTCCTGCAAGTGGTTTAGATTTTCTTTTATCTATTATTTAAAATGATGTATAGTCTCTTGTCTTGTTAAGCAAAACTAAGGGTAGCTTATACCATCATTACGGGTGGGATTAAATCAGACCGCTCGTCGGGGACTTACAACCTAGTCTATTTAAGGCCTAGCTCGGTATAGTCTATTTACTAAAAAAATCAGGTCAAGACTTTATAAAAAGTCTATAGGCCTATTTAACACACACACACACACACACACACACACACACACACACACACACACACACACACACATATATATATATATATATATTAATACTATAATATATTATTTACATTATTCATAATATTTAAAGATAAATGCATATTGGCCATGTAGTGGTCTACTTGCCTATTTATTAATATATGTTTATCAACTTCTTTGTCATTAGAGACCAACGAGCCTATTTAAAAGTGAAGGAATGTGACCTATGTATAGATGAAGGCATATTTAAAGGTCTTGTTAATAAGTAGGCTCTCAGATCAGGCCAGGTTTTAAAGTAGGTCATGCTCAGGTCTTAGAAATTGGCCTATATCAGGCTACATGCCAGACTCAGGCCTTGTAATTGGAACACAGGTCAGGCTCAGACTTATCAGGATCTAACTCGACCTAACCTATTCCCATCCCAAACCACCAGAGCTATTTGAGAAAAAAAATACGGATTCAAAGTAAAGATAATAAATATATTAAATTAATAGAGACTATTTGTAAAAAATGGAAACTTGAGTGTCTCAAGTAAAAAAACAATGACATGACGTCATTAAATCAGATATAAGATAACTATTGATTCTTGGGTTCCAAAACCCATGGTTTGTCGGTCTTGGGTTCAAGAGAAATTCTCTTCTAAAAATATACTATAAAAAACAAAAGGATATCTTATGATGTCACTATTTTATTGTTCAAAAAACTTTTCTTATTATATTCAATCTCAAATGAATTTAATTGTCATGCCCAATATAAAGAATTTTTATATTGACATCCAATAATATTTTAATAATTTGATATTATTATAATTTTTTATTAATTATTAAAATAAAATAAGACGTGTTAAAATGTTAATTCATCTTGTGTAAAACTTTTTACTCCATTTCCAATACATAGATCACACTGCACAAAATAAAGGAATAATGTTTAGCGCTCATCAGATACATACACGTCCAAATGTTTAAAAAATTTCAAAAATTATTAAATTAATATTTTGCTTAATTATATTTTTGGTCTTTATATTATTAGACATGTGTGATTTTAGTTTCTATGATTTTTTTAAATAGATATTACATCCCCTATTTCTTCAATGTTGTAAATTTAGCCATTCCATTTAATGTTCATTTTTTTAATAACCAACAAAGAGAAATCAATACTTTAAACGCATAGAACCTTTGACTCAGCATTTGTTGTAAGAGACCCATATGATGAAACCAAGAAAACAATCTCGAAAAAGAGAGATAAAACTGATAAATAACATAAAGGAACTAACTATTGAATCATGTTGAAGTGGAAAGAAAAATTTAAGAGAAGCTAAACCCGAGGTTCTATATTAATATATAGTATAGAGAAACCATTGAATCATGTTAAAGCGAATATGTAGAATTGAAAGGGGGAAAAAAACTAAATTAGGAAGGCTAAGGAGCACCACCCACCAAAGTGATGCGGGTGCACCACCCAAGTGGCACAATCTAGGCCGTCCAGATTGCCACTTGGATTAGTTGGACTTTGACTAGAAATAATACGTGTCAATATGGACAATCCAAATTGTGCCACTTGGGTGGTGCAACCGGAGTAGGCAGGGAGGAGAGAGGCATAGTCGTTGATATCGCGTAGACGATTTCGAGAGATGCGGCGGAGGAAGAGCGGAGAGATCGATGGTGGGGCCAGACGAGGGGAGGAAGGGAATAGGCACCGCGCCTCCCATCGCATGAGCCGTCTTGAGCTCTGCCACAAACCGACCACGCGAACACGTCCAACCACCATCCATTCTACAAGTTTGAAACTAGAGCACCGCCGTCGTGACCACCATTTTGTCACGTCACCCCCCGCTTTAACTGGGAGGACCACCGTTAAAAGGTTTCACTTTCTTCTTCTTATTCTTTTGGATCTGTCATTCTTGTTTTTTCTTCATTGCGGCATAACCAACCAACCATCAAAAGGTTTCATTCTTGTTCTTTCTTCATCGCGGCCTGTGTTATGAGACTTGAATTATTATGTGTTTAAGATAGTGCCATTTTTCAAGTTTGATATTTTCTGTTATCTGTTGTTGATTTTTCATTGCCATGGATGGAGGTTTGGGGTGAGATTGGGTGGTCTGACTGGTCTTTGGTTGCAGAGATGTGTTTTCCAGCATGGAATAATTTGTCTTGGAAGTTTTTTGGTTTATCCGATTAACCCTTATAAAGTTTTAACAAATTTAAATATCACCCATTAAATTATTTTATTAATTTATCTAATGGTTAAAATTACTGGTACACTTGTGGACCACTCATGGTGTTATTCCACCCTAAAAGCCTCCTAAAATGTGTTAGATAATCAACACATCCCAAGTGGCAAAAAGATTGAACCATAATCTGCTACTTGGGTGGTACACCACCATAGCCTTCACCACTATAAATACATGCTTCCAGGTTTGTTTATTTGCACAGCCCTACCACTGAATAACACAAAGCCTTTCAAAACCAACATAAGAAATGAAGTTTACTACTACCTTGTTTGCCCTCTTCCTTCATTCAGCCTTAACCTCACACGTACCTTCAACCACAGCTCAGCTTGTGTTCGGCGTACATGGAGAGCCACTTCACAATGCTGGCACATACTATATCTTACCAGTTTTCAGAGGAATTGGTGGTGGAATAGAACGAGCCACAACTGGGAACGAAACTTGCCCACTTACTGTTGTGCAATCTCCCTCTGAGTTCTCTAATGGGCTACCAATAACAATTTCATCACCACTCAATTCCTTTTATCATTGAAGGTGTACTGACCGAGGTGTAAAGCTCGTCCACCGAGCTTGGATACCCGATCCGATAAGGACGGAAAAGATAAGATTAAGATGATACCATATCAAACAACCTTATCTGGTTACAAGAGATAAGTCTCATCAAATAAGGAGATCATATATCTCGAAGTAGATTTAGGAGATAAGAGATAAGAAAAGATAAAACCCGATCCCTAAGAAAAAGGATCAGAGAACTCATCTATAAAAAGAGAGAGAACCCAAAGAGGAAGACACTTTTGCTAACCCGGGTGAATCTCCCCTAAGGGTACTTGAGGAACCAGCCTAACCAAGAGACTACCAAAGAATCCTTGTTCACCTGTATCCATCAAATACAAGATTAAGGGATTGACTTCACCACATGGCCAAGGGTTGAACATAGAACTACGTCTAGCTTTGATTCCCATTGGGATACGTAGGATGAGACACCCCATTGTGCCCCATTGTATTATTAAATTAAAACATTATTATTTATTTAATTAATCGAGCGCTTATTGTTGAAAATACGTAAAAATTAAAACTTAATACTAATCATATAACTTATGCAAAATTAATACATAACAATGTTATAATATATAAATACACACATGCTTATTCATTACATTACCAAAACACTGTTTAGGGTATCCTATCAGTAGGATCCCTCACAGGTACTTATTAACACAAACTGCTTATAACTAGCGGAAAATAAAATGTTTTATATGACTCACTGGTCCTAAACTTACTACACTATATCATTAGGATCCGTAACTTGTTCTCCAGTATCAGCCTCATACGGAGTGTCATTCAACTCCTCAGCACCCTCCGTCTCGTATAGAGTTACATCCATCTCCTCATCAACATATCCCTCCATCGGGTCTTCTGACGTCATAAAGTAGACATACACGAAAATACAGAAATAGGGAGATAAGAAACAGTTCTATCATCATAAGCGGAAAAGATTCATAGCATATACTACAATAATAGTCACAAACAAGCATCACTCACAATCTATAATCATCCATACTTTATAACATCATCCTCTACCCTCCAACTCGTGCAACTAAACCTTTATGATGACGTGGCCACTACTAATCATGTCACACATCCCTCGTTAGGAATGTCAGTCAGTCGTCCAAGTGACGTGTTCACAACACCGGTGCACATTCTCATCCATGGTGAGAATGCTCTTGCAAAGCAATGACACTATAGCTACACAGTACTGTCGGTGCACACCCTGATTCTCTCACTCATCTCTATCAAGGGTGCTCATACATAGCAATGACACTATAGTTGCACAACTTTAACTTCTAATTTGAGACGGCCCACGAGAACTTCGGACCTCGTGTATCTCAAATACACGACTATGAACAACAATGCAACATATGATTCTCACTGACTTTTAATCAATAACAACCTAGTGCCTCAAGCTTTCCACATAACCTCCACTTACATTCTAAATCACATAACTTCTACAAAATAATAGCTAGGCACCTCTAATTTATATTCAAGCTCTCACCCCAAACAAAATACCTCCGAGCAACATATATCTTTACTTAAAATTTAACTAAGCAATTTATTAAACCAGGCAGATCATGCATAACACAGTAATCAATAAAATATTCAAATATCAAAACAAAATGTCACATGCAGTAGAGTACCTCAACCAGCGTATCACAAACAGTCAGTAATAAATAATTCAGACATCCTCAATATTATAAAATTAACCTAAGGCGATAAACCTACAATTCCCAAATCATCATTGGTAAAGCGGAAAAGTTTTCAATGTGACTTTGGTATTGTCGATTACTCAACCACTAGTAGGGTTTAGGTCGCCCTACACCTAAGTTACCACCGGAAACACGAAATCGACGATCCTCGATATCCCGCCACAAGTTACAAAACCACCTTCAACCAAATCAACAAATTAACAAATTAATCAAACAAATCTAAATATGGCCATATGTTGCTAGGTTCGGCCAACTCATCAAATAAGGCTAGGGATGTTAAAATTTTACAAACTTTTGGATTTGTGATCCTTAGGTATTGGAATGACAAAATCAATGATTATAAATCAATAACATTGCACAAAATCCATCTAACTCAATGAGTTAGGGTTTCGGCCTTGACACTAAATTTGAGTTAGAAATTTCACTTGATTTCCATCTCTTGGATTCAATAAACATGGATTGTATAAGGATGGAATCAAGTGTCACAAGAAAAACAATGAATCAAAATTCACCCAACTAAATAGGTTAGGGTTTCGGCCCTCTTAAGGAAAATAGGTTTTGATTTGGTTTTCTCAATCACTTGGATTCAATACCCATAATGATTTTAGAGATGAAATCATGCATCATTTATCAAAAGTTGAAGTAAAACCCATTTACACCCAAACACATAGGGTTCGACCATGCTTGGACAAATAGGGAGGAAATTTCTTTTGGGTTCATGCTTCTAGATGATGAATATATTTATCAAGATGAGTTCATAGAAATTGGTTTCAAATCAAATGGAATTGTTCTACAATTTTCTAGAGATTTTTGAAGATTGGCTCTAGAAATTGAAAAAGTGATGTTCATGTCATGAAATCATGAAATGAATGAAGAAGAAAGCATGAGTAATCATGGAGAGAAATATTCTACCTCTTGATGATGAATAAGTGATGAGGATTGATCAAGTTCCTCACAAAATCACTAAGTGTTCATAATGTTCTTGAGAAGTTTAGAGAGAAAATGAAGATGATGAAGATTTTGAGTGGTTTTAGTAATTTGGGCACATCTCCCAATCTACTTATCCATTTTTGATGATATTTAGCTCATTGGAATGAAGAGAGGAAGAGGAAAATTTTCCGGTAGAAAGTTTTTCGAGTTTCAGAACATAAAAGGGTCAGTATTTCGGTATAATTTATGTGAGTCAATGGAGCTTTCCTTGGTGTTCTTGATGAAGAAGGGAAAATTGTCTAAGTGTTCCTAATGAGGAAGATGGGTACCACACATATGACTGAAATGAGGGGTGATTTGGTCCAAAATTCTAGGACAAATTTGGAAATACAATGAAAGGTCAGGGGTATTTTTGTCTTTTTGATAGGTTAGCATTTAATGCCATTAATGCATCATTAATGCACTGGTGAGTCATTAGGATGAGTCAAGGACAATGTGTGGCTGCCTTTGCACCACATTAACTAACCTTGACTTGCCTTATCCATGGTAAAAATCTAACTAGAATAGGTTAGGTTAAGCTTAAGGGCATTTTGGTCATTTCACCTAAAAACTCATAATTCTAACATCAATTGAATCATAAATTCTTGATGAGTCATCCCATACAAATATAAATAAATGTATTTTTATCGTTAATACAGCCTAATTAAAAACGGACTGTTACATTACTACCCCTCTTAGAAAAAAAATTCCGTCCTCGGAATTTACTTACCTCAGAAAAGATGTGGATATCGTTGTTGCATTTCTGCTTCACGTTCCCAAGTAGCATCTCCAGTAGTTTCATCCCATATGACCTTAACCAAAGAAATTTGTCTATTGCGAAGCTCCTTAATCTCTCTATCTGCCATCCTTACAGGTAGAGCCTCATACTTTAGATTCTCTCGCAGTTGCATAGACTCAGACTCAATAACATGTAAAGGATCTGGATAATATTTTCTCAACTGAGAAACGTGAAAGACGTCATGAAGGTTAGCAAGGTTAGGTGGTAAAGCAATATGATAAGCTACTGGACCAATCCTTTGAAGAATCTGGAAAGGTCCGATGAATCTAGGAGTAAGTTTTCTAGTTTTGATAGCCCTGCCAATTCCGATCTTCAGAGTGACTCTCAAAAACACGTGATCACCCTCATGGAATTCTAAAGGTCTCCTTCTCTTGTTACTGTAGCTCATTTGCCTATCCTGTGTTTCCTTCATCTTTTCCCTTATCTTCCTAACTTGTTCCGTAGTCTATTGCACCACATCTGGACCCAAGACTTGATTTTCACCAATCTCATACCAACATAATGGGGTCCTAAACTTCCTATCACACAAAGCCTCATATGGTGCCATTCCAATACTACTGTGGAAACTATTGTTATAAGTAAATTCAATCAATGTCAAGAACTCATCCTAATTGCCAGTATGCTCTAACATATAGGCTCTCAAGAGATCTTCCAATGACTGAATTGTCCTCTCTCGATCGTCCATCTGCATGCCGGGATGATAAGCAAAACTCATCCTCAACTTTGTCCCTAAAGCATTGTGCAACTGTTTCCAAAATCTAGATGTGAATCTAGGATCACGGTCTGAGACAATGCTCAATGGCACATCATGCGGCCTAACAACTTCTTTGATGTAAATCTGGGTTAACTTCTCCAAACTATAACTTTCACCAATAGGTAAGAAGTGAGCACACTTCATCAACCTATCAATGATAACCCAAATCGCATCATGTCTCTTAGGAGTTCGTGGTAACCCAACCACAAAATCCGTAGCGATGCTATCCCATTTCCATTCTAGAATATCCAACGATTGTAATAAACCTGCCGGCTTTTGATGTTCAATCTTAACCTTCTGACACACTAGGCAAGATAAAACATACTCTACTACCTCTTTCTTCATCCTCGTCCACCAAAACAATTTCTTCAACTCATGATACATTTTAGTGGATCCAAGATGAAAACTCGATTTACTCTTATGTGCTTCCTCTAGTATCATCTTCCTAAGTTCTAAATCCTCTGGCACACATATTCTATCCCTAAACCTCAGTACACCAACTGTTCCTCTACTAAACCCATAAATCTTACCCTCATCTATACATTTACTTATCCCATAAATCTTACCCATAAATCTTACACATACTTATCTCCTGTAGATATAGATCCTAAACTTGTTTATCCTTAAGATCTCTCATAAAATCACTACTAATAGTGATCATACCTAAGCAAATTGGATCATCAACCAACTCCATTCCGAAGTTCAAATCTCTGAATTGTTCCAGTAAATCCAACTCTTTAACCATCATCACGGATACATGCAATGATTTCCTACTCAAGGCATCCGCTACAACATTCGCCTTCCCAGGATGGTATAGTAAATCAAACTTATAATATTTGATAAACACCATCTATCTTCGCTGTCTCATATTCAACTTCTTTTGGTTGAACAGATACTTCAGACTTTTATGGTCACTGTAAACATTAAATTTTGCTCCATACAAAAAGTATCACCATATCTTCAATGCGAACACTATGGCTTCTAACTTCAAATCATGAGTCAGATAATTCCTCTCATGAATTCTCAATTGTCGGGAAGCATAAGTCACAACTCTTCCCTCTTGCATCAGAACACAACCTAAACCTTGGTATGACGTATCACAGTATATGTCAAACTATCCTAACGGATCGGGTAAACTCAACACAGGTGATGTAGTCAACCTGTCCTTCAGCTTTTGAAAACTCTGCTCACACTTGTCCGTCCATACAAAAGCTATATTTTTAATTGTCAACTGCGTCATAGACAACGCAATCTTCAAGAAACCCTCTATAAACCTCCGATAGTATCCAGTTAACCCTAGAAAACTTCGTACTTCACTTACTAACTTAGGCCGTTCCCACTTAAGAACTGCCTCAACCTTAGTTGGATCTACTTCTATACCTTCCTTGTTAATCACATGTCCAAGAAATTGGACTTCTTCTATCCAAAACTCACATTTGGAAAGTTTAGCATAAAGCTGCCTATCCTTCAGAACTTGCAACACCACTCTCAAATGTTCCTCGTGATCTTCCCATGTACGAGAATAGATAAGGATATCGTCGATGAACACAACAACAAACTTATCAAGGAACGGTCTAAATATCCTGTTCATATAATCCATGAACACTGCTGGCACGTTAGTCACACCGAACGGCATAAATAAATACTCGTTATGTCCATACTCTGTCCTAAAAGTCGTTTTGAGTATATCTTCCTTCCTTACTCTAATATGATGGTACCCAGATCTCAAATCAATCTTGGAAAATACTGCCGCTCCTTTCAATTGATCCATCAGATCATCTATCCTAGGCAACGAATACTTATTCTTAATTGTTACCTTGTTCAACTGTCAATAATCCGTGCGCAACCTAGCACTCCCATCTTTCTTCTTAACAAACAACACCGGAGCTCCCCAGAGTGAAACACTCGGTCTTATGAACTCTTTTACCAACATGTCATCCAACTATTTCTTTAACCCCGCCAATTCTACAGGTGACATCCGATAAGGTGCCATAGATATAGGTCCTGTCCCTGGTACAAGATCTATGGTGAATTCCACTTCTCGCTCTGGTGGTAAACCTAGAACGTCGGGAGGGAAAACTTCAGGAAACTCTCTCACAATAGGCATAGAATCTATACTAGGAGTCTCATTAGTTCCCACAATGAACAGCATCACGTACTGTCGAGAATCATCACTCCTCATGGATACTCCTTCATTGGTAGAGACTACACTAGAAGACTCAAGAAATGATAAGGTCTTACTAGAACAATCTAGCATCACATGGTTAGGCGAAAGCCAATCCATGCCAAGGATAACATCTATCTATTGCATAGGCAAACAGACAAGATCTACAATAAATGTCCTATTCTCAATGATAAGCCTCTGGTTATCTAGTTTTATAACTAGTAAGATCATGGTTTTTGTGCTAATTATTCGAGTTCAATCTCATTTTCGCCCAAATTTGGATTTAATTGTCCTCAAGCAACATTTTGAGTTTCTTAAGTAGTTTTAGTTAATTATGAGTCAAATAAAGCATTTACTGCTATTTCATATTTTCAGGTTAAAAGGGAAGCACTTAGAGTCAAGGGAATGAAGAAAACAGTGGAAAATGCAATTCTGGAAGTTTCGCCTCACGAGAAGCTACTCGCCTCGCGAGCCTGACGACCAGCCTGAACAGTAATAGTCACTCTTTCTGTCTCGCCTCGCGAATCATTATCTCGCCACGCGAGCCTGAAGGCCTGACTGTGCCAGAGAATGTCACCCTTTCGGTCTCGCCTCGCGAATCACCATCTCGCCTCGCGAGAACTCAATTTTGAACTCGTGCCACTTTTAATATTCGCCTCGCGAGAGGCTACTCGCCTCGCGAGCGGGCGCAGATTCTGAAGGTTATAAATTGATGTGTTAGGGCAGATTAGAGAGAACTTTTCATTTCCACTGTTTTTGCGAATTTTCTGAGTTTTGTGTTTCATTTGTGATGGAGAACTAATATCCGGAGATTAATCTGCTGTAATCAGTTTCCGCCGACACTTGAGGTTCTATAATTCTCAATCTTATTGCTATTCCCTTTCAATATTACCCTATATGTCTTGTTTGCTTAATTCAAGTTATATAGATAAGTATTGATTTATTTCGATGATCATATGTTCCTTACTCTAATCGCATTTGCTTAATTCGCGTGTGCACGATCGTGGTTTATTAATTCACGATGGCCTTAATCCGTTTGCTTAATTCGGAATAGGAACATATATCTTGTAGTGTCAATTGCGCTTGTATAATTGTTGCTACAATTGAAAAGGGATTATAATCCATTTAGGGCATGGAATTATGTGAATCGATGATAGTTGGGAAACCGAGAACAGTAGATTAATCGTTTTAGCTTATTGATAATAACTTATTTGCATTGTTTTTCTTAATTGAATCATTCAACTTCAACCCCCCCCCCCCAAAAAAAAACTGATTTTGAGGTTAATAACAATCCAAGAGTCCTTGTGATACGATACTCGAGTTGTCGCACCCTAACTGCAGATTTTAAACCACTCGTTCTTTTTGACCCGTGTGCGACAGTGTGTCAAAATTGGCACCGTTGTCGGGGACTCTTTGGTTTTTATTAGCCATATTAGGAATCAAACTCTTTCTTTTATTTTATTTTGTTGTTTGGAGCTTATATGTGAGTGTCTTGAGCTTATATGTTTATATCATATTGATGGTATTGCATATTGTGATTGTAGTGGTTGTGAATCTTACTACTTCCCATGGATAATTATATGCAAAATTATATGCCTAATGTTCATTATGATCCATCATGCATATATTATCCTGACTTTACCGGTGGTTATGAGTTTAGTAGTGGTTTTGGCATGGTTGGAGTGAATGACTATTATGGCCAACATGATGGAGAACATGGCAGCTTGGATGAGTTGGCTTATTTGGTGCATCAATTGACAATAAGCCAGCATCAATATCAGCCTGACCCAACACCAGTCCAACCCAGTCTGGAGGAATTGGTGCAACAAATGGCAACGCACACTCTTGAATTCCAACAGAGGACAGAAGCAAGTCTTCAGGATTTGGCCACTCAAATCGGTCACATTGCCTCCGCCTTGACTACACTGCAATCACAACATCTCCTTGAAGAGCATTCAGATTCACAAATAGATGTTCTTGATAATACTTCTTTTGAGCACAATTTCGATAATGATGTCAAGAATACTGTTATTGATGAACTTTGTGTTGAAATTTCATCCTTTTCAGGGTATGATAAGAAAAACATCCATATGGAACATGGGACACATGAGGTTGAGGGCCCGGTCCAGTCAAGAAGCATAGAAAAAGAGGATCGGGAGGACACCTGCTTCACCATGCTTGTCGATGATGAAGAACTCTTGGAATTAGATGATTCCTATGCATGTGTTGATTGTGGTGGGAAAAATACTTGTGTGACTTGGGCTGAGATTTCTGCATATTTGAAAGGTGATGGATATGGTGACTCAGTGAATGCAGATTGTACAGAAGCCAAAGCAGCACCAGTGATCCTCTCTACTTGTTTGCCACCTTCCACTGTGAAGCAGCCGACGATGGAGTTCAAGCCTCTGCCTGAGAAATTGGAATTTGAGTCTTTAACTATGAAGGCACTATGGCCAGTCCAAGAGGTTGAACCCCATTTTTATTTGGAAGACTTTGTTGACAAGGAGGTCATCGTTGACCCAAGAGGGAGTGAGAAGTCCGCCGCACTCGGCGAGGTCACCATGATTGTCAAGCGCTCACTTTCATACTTATGCTGCATGCCATGGGATCCGGGAGGATCATATTGCACCTTGAGCATTCCTTGGCCGCTGTACCACAGGCAGTGGGATCCCGGTGGAAGCGCCTTCATGAGTTTTTCTAAACCTTTTTCTTTTTAATTATCTTTGCTTTGCTTTGTGTTACTTTGAGTCGTATGTGTGTTGAGTCTTGTGTCGGTGAGCTTGTTGGATTTTAATCAAATTTTGCATAGATGGATTGCATGATATGTTTTGATTGTTGATGATTTCCCCCTAGGTTTTGAAAATTGAAATTGATCCCCATGTGAAAAATTGAAAATTAAACTTTGAGATATTCTGTTGTGACTGCATGATTTATGATAAGTTTGGGGTGAAGGGATGCACACACTAGGGATTGAATCTCGGTCAAACAATTTGCAAAAAAAAAATGTCCAGGTAAGGATTTGAGCCTCCAGCATGTTTTTAATTGTGTGAATCACTTTTAAGCTGCATTTTCCCGAATTTGCTTGAATCTCTTCATGGTTTGCATGCTTCTGTGGTTGCATCAAATGATTTAGGCAATTTTCTTTGACATATCTACTTGGCCTAAAAAGAACCATCCTTAATGCATGTTCCCTAGTTAGCCACATTGAGCCTGATAAGCCTATTGTTTCTTGATGACCTTATGCTATAAGCCAGAAATCTGGAAAAACCATGTTAACCCAATCTTAGGATTAGGAGAGCATGGAAGCTTAGCAAGACAAGGGTTGCAAGAAACTAAGTTTGGGGTGGCTACAAGGATACGATATGTATTTTGGGTTGAGAAAAAGAAAAAGAAAGGTTGGAGCCAAAGGCAAAAAAAAAAAAGGAACAAAATGTCAAAAAAAAGGGTATTAGAAGAAAAAGGTTGTAGTCACCCAAAGCAAAAAGAAAAATGGGAAAAAGGAATTTGAGTGGAAATTCAATGTGTCAAAATGTTCATTCTCTCTTAATTCCTAGGGATGTAAAGCCTAGTACCCTTGAATAATCCTACCCTTAGCCAGGCCTCATTACAACCTTTAAAAGACCTTTTGATGTTGCATGCATGTTTTTCGTGGGAACCATTTTGAGATGAAAATCAAATTCATGGGAAGTGCTCTTGAAATGTGAACTTGAGTGAAAAGTTGATAGCCTAAACAAATTGAGCAAATGAGTGAAATATTAAATGCCCTTGTGAGGAAGGCAATTGTTTGAAATTGGTGATCTCCCTTTTGTGTGTAACTTGGATCCCTTGCTTAGATTACTGATTGCATGAATGATGGAATTCTCAATTGTTTAAAGTAGATGAATATGGGGGTTACATTATTGCAAGGGGGGAAAGCATTGAAGAAAAATTGTTTTGTTAAGATTGCATGAAATTTGTGCGAAATTGATTGAATCCTTTAAGCTTGCCAAGTTTGAGTCTTTTTGAGTTTTAGTTTACTTGGGGACAAGCAAAGTTTAAGTTTGGGGTATTTTGATAAGCCTCTGTTTATCTAGTTTTATAACTAGTAAGATCATGGTTTTTGTGCTAATTATTCGAGTTCAATCTCGTTTTCGCCCAAATTTGGATTTAATTGTCCTCAAGCAACATTTTGAGTTTCTTAAGTAGTTTTAGTTAATTATGAGTCAAATAAAGCATTTACAGCTATTTCATATTTTTAGGTTAAAAGGGAAGCACTTAGAGTCAAGGGAATGAAGAAAACAGTGGAAAATGCAATTCTGGAAGTTTCGCCTCGCGAGAAGCTACTCGCCTCGCGAGCCTGAAGACCAGCCTGAACAGCAACAGTCACCCTTTCTGTCTCGCCTCGCAAATCACCATCTCGCCTTGCGAGGACCCAATTTTGAACTCGCGCCACTTTTAATATTCGCCTCGCGAGAGGCTACTCGCCTCGCGAGCGGGCGCAGATTCTGAAGGTTATAAATTGTTGTTTTAGGGCAGATTAGAGAGAACTTTTCATTTTCACTGTTTTTGCGAATTTTCTGAGTTTTGTGTTTCATTTGTGATGGAGAACTAATTTCCGGAGATTAATCTGCTGTAATCGGTTTCCGCCGACACTTGAGGTTCTATAATTCCCAATCTTATTGCTATTCCCTTTCAATATTACCCTATATGTCTTGTTTTCTTAATTCAAGTTATATAGATAAGTATTGATTTATTTCGATGATCATATGTTCCTTACTCTAATCGTATTTGCTTAATTCGCGTGTGTACGATCGTGTTTTATTAATTCACGATGGCCTTAATCCGTTTGCTTAATTCGGAATAGGAACATATATCTCGTAGTGTCAATTGCGCTTGTCTAATTGTTGCTACAATCGAAAAGGGATTAGAATCCGCTTAGGGCATGGAATTATGTGAATTGATGATAGTTGGGAAACCGAGAACAGTAGATTAATCGTTTTAGCTTATTGATAATCACTTATTTGCATTGTTTTTCTTAATTGAATCATTCAACTTCAACCCCCCCCCCCCCCCCTAAACTGATTTTGAGGTTAATAACAATCCAAGAGTCCTTGCGATACAATACTCGAGTTGTCGCGCCCTAACTGTATATTTTAAACCACTCGTTCTTTTTGACCCGTGTGCGACAACGTGTCACTCAACAACTATAGGACACTGTAAACAAACAGACATAGTAGTCAAAGGATTACTGGTAAGAGTAGATACTGTAAGGGTATAAGGTAATTGAGAAACAGTTAATTTTAATTGGTCCACACACTCATACGAAATAAATGAATGCATAGCGCCTGAGTCAAATAACACATACGAGAGTCTACCAGCTATCAAACACATACCTTGTATAAGATCAGCAGATTGAGAGGATTCCGCTCCCCTCAAGATAAACACTCTTCCAGCGGCCTGAGGTCTTGCTCCCTGTCGGGCCATATGACCTATTTTCCCACAGTGAAAGCAACTAGGTCGCTCCATGCAGGCTCTTAGATAATGCGGTCCTCCGAATCTGAAACAAGTTAAGCCTTGCTGCTGTTGACCCGCTCTAACCACTGGTGTTGATGTAGAGGTCTGCCCTGGTCTAGCATATGGTCTCTGTCTCCATTGAGAGTTACCACCTCCTCGCCTTTGAAAACCTCAGTGGTTTCTGCATATTAGCCAGCCTCTGATCTATACTTTCGATCGCACTGCAACTTTCCACCAGCTCTGGAAAACTCTGGATATTGAGAGACACTATAGCCCTCTGGAGTTCATGTCAGAGTCCTTCCTCAAACCTTCTACATTGCCAATCTTCATCTAGGAATCTCTGATAAAATTCAGAATACTTAATTAGAGCCTCGAATCGTGATGCAAAATCATCAACAGTCATGTTGCCTTGTTTGAGACTCATGAATTCCCTCTCTTTATTACGTCGAACTAGACACGAAAAATACTTCTCAAAGAAGTAGTCACTAAACAGTTGCCAATTGATAAATCTGCCATCAGCCTCCAACAATCTTCGCTTGCCTTTCCACCAGGATTCTGCTCCTCCAGTTAACATGAAGGCAGCATACGTGTCTTTCCTATCCTCTCTGCAGCGCATGGTATCGAATATCTTTTCGATCTCTTGTACCCACCATCTGCCTTCTCTGGATCATAATCTCCTCGGAATTGGGGTGACTTCCCTTTTATGAAAGTGGCCATTCCGGCATCTTCAGCTGCTGCAGCTCTCCTTTGATTCTGTAATTCCTGCAGCTCTTTGTTCATCTGCAGCATCTCAGCATTCTGCTGTGTTTGTAATAACAAGGCAGCAACTATTGTTTCCATGGTATTTAGAGTCGCAAATGACTCTCCTTCACTTCCAGTATGATTATTATCAACGTTGTCAGCTCCAACAATTCTTTCAGGAGTTCTGTCACCACTATCGATCAAACATCCTCTTCCACGAGCCACGATTGTGTAAAAGAAATCATTTGCTCTCATTAGTATGACATATAATACTACTTGGACAAGTATACACATACTATATGTCATCTTAATGATAATTATAGCGTCAAGTTCGGACACACTACCCACTTCTAAGTATAGTTAAAATCCGATGTTGATTCAACTAGACACGGCCAGTAACAACATCCTAAACCTCACAGTCCGAATAGAATCGAACTACCCTAATACCACCAAATGAGACACCCCGTTGTGCCCATTTTATTATTAAATTAAAACATTATTTAATTAATTAATCGCATGCTTATTGTTGAAAATACGTAAAAATTAAAACTTAATACTAATCATATAACTTCTGCAAAATTAATACATAACAACGTTACAATATATAAATATACACATGTTTATTCATTACATTACCAAAACACTGTTTAGGGTATCCTATCAGTAGGATCCCTCACAGGTACTTATTAACACAAACCGCTTATAACTAGAGGAAAATAAAATATTTTATATGACTAACTGGCCCTAAACTTACTACACTATATCATTAGGATCCGTAACTTGTTCTCCAGTGTCAGCCTCATACGGAGTGTCATTCAACTCCTCAGTATCCTCTGTCTCGTATAGGGTTCCATCCATCTCCTCAACAACATATCCCTCCATCGGGTCTTCTGACATCAAAAAGGAGACATACACAAAAATACAGAAATAGGGAGATAAACAGTTCTATCATCATAAGCGGAAAATATTTATAGCATATAATACAATAATAGTCACAAACATGCATCACTCACAATCTATTATCATCCATACTTTATAACATCATCCTCTACCCACCAACTCATGTAACTAAACCTTTATGCTGACGTGGCCGCTACTAATCCTGTCACACATCCCTCGTTAGGAATGTCAGTCAGTCGTCCAAGTGACGCGTTCACAACACCGGTACACATTCTCATCCATGGTGAGAATGCTCATGCAAAGCAATGACACTTTAACTGCACAGTACTGTCAGTGCACACCCTGATTCTCTCTCTCATCTCTATCAAGGGTGCTCATGCATAGCAATGACACTATAGTTGCACAACTTAACTTCTAATTTGGAACGGTCCACGAGAACTTCGGACCTCGTGTATCTCAAATACACGATTATGAACAACAATGTAACATACGATTCTCACAATTATGAAAAAGCAATGAAAGGGGGTTCTCAGAGAAGCAACCTAGATACCAGTCTTACACACCACTGAACCGATCCAGAGCCGCCATTCTTCAAGAGGTGTGCAATGCTAAGCTTCTCACCTTACCTCGGCCATCCAAAACTCCTGCTCAGGCTGAAAGAAGTAAAGAGTGCAAGTGGCATCAAAATTATGGTCACTCCGCTGAAGATTGTAGGACAGCTCAAGATAAAATTGAGGACTTGGTACAGGCAGGACGCATTGACTGGTTCATCCGCCGAGAAGATGCCGGAGGCGGACGAGTTGGCCGACGACGTGGAAGGCGAGGTTATGATAATTGTAACAGAGAGTTCCTAATGATGATGCAGAAGGTGGAGTCAGAGGAGTCATAAATACTATTTCAGGAGGTTTCGATGGAGGAGGTACAACGAGTTCTTCTCGGAGGCGTTACGTAAAAGCCATCCGATCTGTCAACTCGGTATCAGGAAAACCTACAAAGCCGAGGCCTACCATCACCTTCTCAGATGATGACTTCAAAGGGCTGGATCCTAATCAAGATGACCCGATGGTGATAACGGTAGAGTTAGCCAACTACTCGGTCAAACAAACACTTGTTGATCAGGGTAGCTTGGCTGACATCTTATACTTGTCAACCTTCAAAAAGCTTGGAATCCCAGAAAAGTTAATAAAAGAACAGGAGGACAAGCTAGTAGGGTTCGCCAGCGAGCAGGTAAAGACCCGAGGTTACATTGACCTATTAACAACTTTCAGTGAGGGCAAAATCGCCCGAATTTATCAGTCGGGTATGTCATTGTGGAGGCCAACACGTCGTACAACATCCTCATCGGGAGACCGACGTTGAATGAACTCAGAGCAATTGTCTCAACCCCACATCTCACCATGAAGTTCCCAACTGAATCAGGGGAGATAGTTGTCGTCTGAGCTGACCAGAGGATAGCCAGGCAATACTATGCGGATAGTTTGAAGGTGACCTGAGAGCATAACATCACAGGAAATGCCAAAGATGATAAAGCAAAAGTGGTAAGCTCGGTCAGTTCAGTTAGCTCGGCAAGCTCAGTCGGTATGTTTGAATTGGATCCAAGGATGGAGATGTATGAGTCCAGAGCCGAACCGACAGAGTCTTTGGAGAAGTTCCAAATAGGAACCCAAGCTGAGCAGTGCACAAAGCTTGGCAGTCAGCTCGACCCATTGCTAAAACAACAGATTCAAGTTGTTCTAAAGAAGAATGCCTACGTGTTTGCTTGGAGGACATCGGATGTGCCTGGCATAGACCCTAATTTTCTGTGCCATAGGATATCTATATGTTCCGAGGCCAAGCCTATTGCTCAGAGGAAAGGGAAGCTCGGTGAGGAAAGACGAAAGACTGTAGCCGAGGAGACTGCAAAGATGATTAAAGCAAATTTCATCAGAGAGGTGAAGTACACCACTTGGCTAGCCAATGTTGTGTTGGTAAGAAAGGCCAATGGCAAGTGGAGAATGTGCACAAACTACACCGATCTCAATAAGTCATGCCCGAAGGATTCTTATCCTCTTCCCAACATTGACAGATAGGTGGATGGAGCTTCAGGTTACAGAATCTTGACTTTCTTGGATGCATATTCAGGTTATAATCAGATAAGGATGTATCCACCTGATGAACAAAAAACGGCATTTATGACCGATGGGGCAAACTACTGTTACCGAGTAATGCCTTTCGGTTTCAAAAATGTTGGGGCAACATATCAAAGGCTTATGGACAAAGTATTTGTCAATCAGATCGAAAAGAACCTGGAAGTCTATGTGGATGATATGGTGGTAAAGTCCGATTACCCAAAGCAACACCCTGCCGACCTAGAGGAGATTTTTTGCCAACTCAGGAGGTACAATATGAGATTGAAACATGAAAAATGCTATTTTGGTGTATAAGGAGGTAAGTTCTTGGGATATATGCTAACACACAGGAATTGAAGCTAATCCTGATAAATGCAAAGCTGTCATTGAAATGCGGAGCCCACAGAGTGTGAAAGAGATACAGAGGTTAGCTGGCCGTTTAGCTTCTCTCTCTCGTTTTCTCCAAAAATCTGCAGAAAAATCAAGACCTTTTTTTCAGCTTCTAAAAAGACCAAAAGAGTTCACTTGGACTGAGGAATGTGAAAAGGCCTTTGAAGAGTTGAAACTTTTTCTAGCCTCTCCTCCGATCCTAACTCGGCGACAACTCGACAAAGATCTATACTTGTATTTGTCTATCAATGATTATGCAATCAGTGCAGTAATCATCCAAGAGGAAGAAAAGCAACAGATGCCAGTATATTATGTTAGTAGAATCCTGAAAGACGCAGAAATACAGTATCAAGTAATTGAAAAGCTCGCCCTCACTTTGATCATGGCAGCTCGGAGGTGACGACCTTACTCCCAGTCTCACCAAGTTATAGTCAAAACAGATCATCCAATAAAGCAGGTACTCAGAAAACCAGATCTGGCAGGACGAATGATAGCTTGGTCTGTAGAGTTGTCAGAGTTCAGTTTACAGCATGAACCGAGGGGACCGATGAAAGCACTTGGCCTCCCCGACTTCATTGCCGAGTCTCTTCAAAGTCGAGTTCAAAGTCTTTTCATTTGGCTTCTGTATGTTGATGGCTCATCTAACTTGAAAGGAAGCAGAGCAGGAGTAATCCTTGAGGGCCCAGATGATTTTGTCCTGGAGCAATCTCTGAAATTTGGATTCAACGCTTCAAACAATCAAGCAGAGTATGAAGCCCTTATCGTAGGACTGATGCTAGCTAAAGAAGTTGGAGTCAAAGAGTTGAAGTGCCGAAGTGACTCACAACTTGTAACAGGACAAGTCTCGGGTGATTATCAAACAAAGGACCCCCAATTGACCAGGGCAGATCTGTTATCTAAGCTGGCTAGCACCAAAAACGCTGGCCAGCTAAGAACTTTCCTTCAGGAAAATTTCCCTGAGCCAAGCATAAAGAGTGTCGAGTTAATGATGACCGAGCACTATGATCGTGGCTGGATGACACCATTTTGGGAATTTCTAGCCTCGGATAAATTGCCTAATGATCCCAAAGAGGCAAAGAAAATTCGTCTGAAATCCTGTCATTACACCATCCGAGACGGAGAGTTATACAGAAAAGGATTCTCCATGGCTTTATTAAAATGCATAACAAAGGAGAAATTCGAGTATGTAATGGACGAGATGCATAGAGGAATCTGTAGAATGCATTCAGGTGGCCGATCTCTAGCAGCTCGAGTTCTGCGAGCAGGTTTTTATTGGTCAACCATGAGATCAGACTGTGCTTCCTGGACTAACAAGTGTGATCCTTGTCAAAAATTCACCAATGTTGCGTGAGTACTAGGTAAAGAGCTCAATTCCATGTTCTCACCATGGCCTTTTACTATGTGGGGGATGGATATTGTTGGCCCTTTCCTGGTTGCTAAACGCCAAGTCAAGTTCTTGCTAGTGGAGGTGGATTACTTCACTAAGTGGATCAAAGCTGAACCATTAGATACCATAACAGCTAAAAAGGTTCAGAATTTTGTATGGAAAAGCATCATATGTAGACATGGCCTACCTTACGTGATTGTCACAGATAATGGAAAGCAGTTCACTGATAAAGGGCTTAAAGGGTTCTACTCCAACCTCGGAATCAAACATAAAGTGACCTCGGTTGAGCATCCACAAACAAACGGTCAAATGGAGGCCGCCAACAAAGCCGTCTTGAACGAGCTCAAGAAAAGGTTAGGCAGATCAAAAGGGGCATGGGTTGAAGAATTACCAAGCATTCTCTGGGCTTACCATTGCTCACCACAGTCATCGACTGGGGAAATGCCATTCAAGCTAACCTATGGAACTGCTGCAATGATTCCAGTTGAGCTCGGTGAACTATCTTTTAGAAGGCAACATCATGACCAAAGCAAGAATGAAGAAGAAATCCGAGTTGATCTTGACATGGTAGAAGAAGTCCGAGATGAAGCAAAAATCAGGGAAGAACTATGCAAGCAGAAAGTAACTCGGAAGCACAACTCAAGGTTACGGCCAAGGGAGTTTGTGCAAGGTAACTTAGTGCTGAGATAGCAAAATGATGCAAGAAAAGACTCCAAAGAAGGTAAGCTCGCAGCAAACCGGTCTGGCCCATTCCAAGTAGTTGAGAGTTTAGGAAATGGTGATTATAGGCTAGAAGAGTTGTCAGGAAAGGCTGTTCCAAGAACATGGAACACTTCCCACCTTAAGTTTTATTTTAGTTAAAGTTATGTAAGCAGGTGATGTACTCTTTTTCACACCCTGGTCTTTTTCCCATGAGGTTTTCACCAGGAAGGTTTTAATGAGGCACACCTGGGGAAATAAATAAATAAGTTCATTTCAGTTGCATTGTTTGGCAGGAATACTATTATATGACTATGAATTTATTTGTTAGTGCGAGCTATGCTGGAAATACTAAAAGTACCGAGCCTAAAAAGGTTGACCGAGCTGAAATCGATCGAGCTGAGGTCGAATGGCTTAACCTAAAAAGGTGACAAGAAACTAAAAAGGTAATCAATAACCTAAAGAGGTAAACAATGCCTAAAAAGGTAATTAAAAACCTAAAGAGGTAATCCGATCTAAAATCGAAATGTCGGGTCGGAATGGCTGACTGAGCTAAAATCGAAGAGCCACGCCTGAAAAGGTAATTAAACACGAGCTTAAAGAGGTCAACCAAGCTGAAGTCGACCGAGTTAAAGTCGAAATGCTTGACCTAAAAAAACAAAAACCTAAAAGAGGTAACCGAGCTAAAATCGACCAAGTTAATGTCGAAAGGTCGAGCCTAAAAGGAAACTTAAGACCCATGGTATTCAAAGACCTAGGGAGGTTATATTCATTAAAAAAGGGTCGAGCTCAAAAAACTCAAAAAGGCCGAGTTAAAACACCAAACATAAAGGGTGAATACAAAACTCAGAAAAGTTAAAAAACCTAAAAGGGTTAAAGGACCAAGTTCAAACCGATAAAAAACTTGTGGAAAATAGCTGTGTAGAGTAGAATACATGGTTAACCATAAGTAAGAATATAAGCTAAGTAAAAACTTAGAAAATTCTCTAAGAATCGAAAGAAAAATAAATCATATTCTGGAAAGCATAAATTTGAATAATAATTCAAAAAGGGAAAAGCCCAAAGTAAAAAGGGTTCCAAAATAAAGAGGGCATTGCCCTAGGAACGAAACACATGATGAAAAAATTTATTTTTCTAAGTTACTCATGGGCATCCCCATGAGCAACAGTTTCACAAGAGTAGAGTTGAGGGCATCTTCAGCACCAAGAGGAACGACTGAAGATGGATCAGGCACAGCCATTTCGCCTTCGCCATTTCCTCCCTCCTCGTCAGCATGCTCTTCGACTTCTTCTTCTTCTTGGACCTTTTCTTCTTGATTCTTCTTTTCATCTCGGACAAAGGATCTAGGACTCCATCCTTGTTGAAGTCCTTGTCCACATCAGCTCGGGAGAAGTTAGTGTCCGGGTTGAAGTGTTGAAAATGCTTCACAGCTCGGGAGAACCCATTGACATGCTCCATTCATAATGGTAGCTTCTGCTTCAGCCAGATCAGATTGGAGTTTGAGGTTGGCCTCCTTCTCGGCATCAAGAGACTTTCGAAGCCCTTCAAGGGAAGCTTGAGAGTTCTCGGCAGCCTTTTGAAAGTTAGTCTTCTCTTTGTCCAACTCAGCTTGGAGGGAGGAGTTGGCTTTCTCCAGCTCGGCCTTCTGGGTTTTCAATTGCCCAATAAACCGAGCCTGTTCTTCACACTTTGTTATGGCTTGAGCTAGCTCATCCCGCACCCGGAAAGCACGAGCAGCTTCGGCCTTCATCGCCTCCATCTTCTTCATATTATTAGACAGTTCACGACTCCAGAAGCGAGTGATGGATGAGATACGGAGGGCATAAGTAGTAGCAGCCTCCATACTCGCATCAGGTCCCTGCTCCAGCAAAAACCGAGCTTCAGAGGGTTTGAGCACTTGGCCATCAACGAGTGGAGCGGGGTTGAAATCATTGCTCCAGAGCGAGCTGATGCCCGGGTTACAATGGCCATTATACAACTTAGTGTCCGCTGTCAGATAGGTCACATGAGGTGTTCTTTCGGTCCTCTTCTCATCATTGGGGTCCTCATGGGTTACCGGAAAAGGAGAGGTACTCCTCCTCGGTACCTCTTCTTGAACGTCGGCCTAAGCCCGTTTAGGAAGACGGGTGTCAGGGTCGGAAGTTTCAACAATCTTCTTCTTCTTCTTTCCCTTCGCGTCAGAAGCCAGAACTGAAGCACCAGCATCCTGATGAGCCGACTTCTTCGACAACAGAGGCCGAGGATAAAGTTTAAGAATTTCAACGTCGGCTCGCTCTTGATCAGTCATTGAGCCGAAATCAAAACCGGAAAACTTGGAAGGATGTGGTTGCCAATAAAGAGGAAATCTGGGCTTCCCCTCAGAAGTAAATAAGAAAGACTCGTTTCCCTCAGTAGGTCGGATTTTGAAGAAGTCCGACTTGAAAAACTTGTAGGAACTCTTTTACAGAACGATGATGCCTTTCTTCTAGATCCCACTCAAAGGAATCCAGCCAACTCGGTCCCCAAAATGAACTTTATAGAAATAAAGAAATTTGGGAGAAGTAGCTGTCATGCCTATCTCATTACAGAGAATTTGGAATGCCTTCATGAAAGCCCAGGTATTAGGATGAAGTTGAGTTGGTGCGACATTCATAATCGACAGAACATCACACTCAAACTGGGTAAAAGGGACAGTTATACCAATATGGTCAAATAGGGTCTTATACACATAAGTGTAATGGCTTTCAATAGGCAAGGCTTTGAGGAAAACATGCTCATTATCCGAGCAAGGAAGACAACGAACAGTGCTACACCTACTTGAAGAGGTGACTTTCTTTTTAACACTACGAAGGGACTCATGGTCCCTGATATTCGAAAAGAAGACCCCAACCTCAGGTCTCACCCAGAAATACCCAGGGATAGTGATATCTAGAATAGGGTCTTTAATAACCCTAACGACACGCTTGCGGCGTTTTGGGACAATGGCTGCCTGAGGAGTAGCTGAACTACTCTCGCGGGAGGAAGAAGAAGAAGAGTTTTCTGGGTTTGCATTACCCTTGGAGGAAGAAGGGGAACTCACTGGAGAACCCACGATGAGATTCACTCCAGGCTCAAGGATTTGAACCTCAAAGAAGGCATTTTCAGATACCTCAAAGGAAGGTTCCATGATTACGTAAAGAAGAAACAAAACTCAATAAAAATCGGAGGAAGAATGAATGGCGTACCTGTAAAAAGTAGAGACTATAGAAATGCTTGGGAGGAGGAAGCTGGAAATATGAAAACTAGAAGGAAGGAGACAACAAGTAAACCTCAGAATGCGAGTTTACTGCAATTTATAGCAAAGGCCGCAACGTTTGAAGAAATAATAGTAACGTTACTTTTCAAAAGTAATGATGACAGTTGTCGTGTGAAGGAAGAGAAACGTCTCTTCAGAACTGTGCAAGTTCGGTGCACCAATGAAAACGAGCCACGTGTCAAGCACATCAGGATACACGTTGCAGCAGCTAAGAGTTTAAGTATGCAGTCGAAGAGCAGTTCTTGAATATGATGCAATAAATCCCACGCGGCACAAGCAAGCCATGCTTTAATAACGTCGTGTTGTTTTGGCTCCAAGGCTCAGGAAGGGGGGGTGTTGAATTGAGTTTTAAAAAATTCTTCCTTTTCAAAAACTTTACTTTTCAAATCGGAGTTGCCTCAGGATCTTTTACAAAAACAGTGAAGGGCTTTTTATGAAATCTTGAATAGAAGGTGATGAGGATAAGAAAGATTAATTCAGAAATATAAATCAGTTCAGGGTCGTACAGGTATTAGATGCAGGCCTTAGTCAGTCAAGAACTGAAGTTACAATATATCAGTTTCAGTTATCAAGAACAGTTTTAATCAACTCAGTTTTGAACAATTAATAACTCAAGATTGATTGCAGTAATACTCTGGTTTTAATTCAAATTAAACAGATCAAGAACTGATATCAATTGAAAACTTAGAACATCAAGATCACAGTTATATGCGCAAGACAGAAATTAAAGAGTTTGAGTTTAGAGATAACACACAATCAATTTTATACTGGTTCAGTCACCACCACTGTGACTTACATCCAGTCCCCACTCCACCTGTGGGTATTCACACACTAACACAACAAGCTTTAGCCAGGTAGCTTGAAAAACCTTTACACCACAGAGCACTCATTCACCTCGAGATACCACACTCTTGTGAAGAGCCTCAATCAATGTTCTTCTTTAGGATTCCTCACCCTAATCACACAGAGAGACTCCCTATCTCTTACAATCAAATAGTACAGAAAGATTGATTCCTAACTCTCAAAAGTCAGATATACAAGTTGAAGTTCTTATGAGAATGAAACACTCTTTTTCACAATGAAGCTCAAGCAAGAAGATGAATGATTTTCACAATTGATCTCTCTAATTGATTT
Source organism: Sophora flavescens (assembly GCA_030762895.1). Classification (NCBI taxonomy): domain Eukaryota; kingdom Viridiplantae; phylum Streptophyta; class Magnoliopsida; order Fabales; family Fabaceae; genus Sophora; species Sophora flavescens. The sequence goes on along the minus strand of JAUPTC010000073.1, from coordinate 22,186 downwards.
TGTAAACTTCTGATATGTTATAAGTGTTCCTTTGGTCCCACTTTATATAGAAAATAAGTTATAGCCGTTGGGATCAATCAAAACAGATTTGGGTCTGATAACAGAATATGTTTCATTGTTTCAGGTTTCTTGAACAGGGGTTGAGTACAGGGATGTATTAACCATTTTCATACTGATAGTTTCTCAAAATCTTGAACTTGGTTAATCCATCAGTACATCCATTCAGTACATCTATGTATTAATGAACATCAGATTTTCCTGAAACTTGAATACATGCGTACATAGCATATGTACAGGGCTGCATTCATTTAACCATTTATAACTGATCTGATTTCATAATGTGCATAGGTGTAGTATATCTATGTACTGAATCAAGAACCTTAAATTCATTTGTCAGTTATAGTAGCAGACATACATCCAATGATTATATGGCTGTACCTGACAAATAATTTTCTTATTTCAAAAAATCATTTTTATTAAAAAAAACTTATTACATTTAATGCAGGTTATGAAAATTGATTTTCTTCATGCATCTTTTTAGTTGAGCTATCTTGTGACTAAGAGATTTCTTTATCTTACAAATCATCTAAGACTTAAATCTAAAATTCTCCTTTAAGCTTGGTCTTGATGATCCTTTGACCTTTGACTTTGCTCTTTTGATTTCTACATGCAGCTCCTTGATTCCTTCAAGTTCTTCCTTGAATTTGCTTAATGAACTTGTTGATCACTGCTTGATACCTGTCTTTGCAATTTGACACTTAAACAATTGCACACACATTAAATTGTATTTGTCATATATCAAAATCTCTAAGTCATTGAGTCTTACACAACACTCACATCTCTTCTCAGCTCGGAGCTCGAGAAACTGACACAATGACACAAATTGAAACGTCAATATCAACCTAGGTCTCGGCTTGGCTAGGCTCCTTCAATGAAGTTTTCACACTCTTTAGAGATCAAAGCTTGGGGGGCTTGTACATGGGTCGAGGTGCCAAGTTCGGCCAACGAGCCTACCGAGCTGAAAACAAATATGGGCCGAGGTGTCAAGCTCAGCCACCGGGAAACCCAAATAATTAAAGGGAAAGGATTGTTAGACTCTCATGCCGAGGCCATTAAGCTCAAAGGTTAGCCGAGGTATAAAGATCGGCCATCGAACTGTGGTATAAAATGGAGAGAAGTCTTACTCAATAAATCCTGAACTCTTCGAAAATAAGCTTAAACCCAAGCTCGGCTTCTATCATGAAAACTTTTACACTCTTTAGAGCTCAAAGCTTGGGGGGACTTGTGTATTGACCGAGGTGTAAAGCTCGGCCACCGAGCTTGGATACCCGATCCGATAATGACGGAAAAGATTAGATTAAGATGATACCATATCAAACAACCTTATCTAGTTAACAGAGATAAGTCTCATCAAATCAGGAGATCATATATCTCGAAGTAGATTTAGGAGATAAGAGATAAGAAGAGATAAAACATGATCCCTAAGAAGAGGGATCGGAGAACTCATCTATAAAAAGAAAGATAACCCAAAGAAGAAGACACTTTTGATAACCCAGGTGAATCTCCCCTAAGCGTACTACAGGAACCAGCCTAACCAAGAGACTACCAAAGAGTCCTTGTTCACTGGTAAACATCATATACAAGATTAAGGGATTGACTTCACCACATAGCCAAGGGTTGAATATAGAACTACGTCTGGCTTTGATTCCCATTGGGATACATAGGACCGGAATACCTAATTCTGTCAAGCCATAATCTAAAACAACCTCAGTATTCACTCTTGGTTTAACGTTCTTCGGTGAGATTCCAGCAAATAGGACCTCGGTAGGAACAAAAGGTATTCGTTTGGATCTATCACTCAATTTTGTACCCTTGTGTGCCCCAACTCCATCAAAGTGGACTATTGTGAAGACTAAATAAAAAAGACAATGGTCTGTTAAACTCACTGGTTATGAAGATACAGTGAAAGGTTGGTTTTATATTAAGAAATGTTACTTAAGCCATCTGGTGGATGAAAAAAATGCTTGAAGAATTAGCTATGAAAAAGCTTGTAGTTTTTCGTAGTGCTTAAGATCTGGTAGATGAAAAAAACTGCTTTCCAAGCACTTTGTACTAGAATAATAATTAAATAAAAACTTCATGTTGTCTGGATGTAATGCGTTGATCACTCAGCCATGTATAGAGTCATAAAATCCATCAGAAACAATATAAATATCCTAATTTCCTTACTGTCCCAAAGGCAAGATAAATTATTGCAAAATATCTAATCATAAACCGAAAGGCGAGTCCAGGTTGTCAGTTAAGCACAAAACAATTGAAAATATTAGTTATGTATGGAATGCATATGTTCCGGTGGTGGAACGAGATTTAGGGTAAGTTTGGGTGATAAGGGTTTTGATAGGTGTAGTAGGGTTTTTCCTTCCCTGATCCTCTTGCATGAATAGTTCCCTCCTTATATAGGCGGTGGGAGATTCACTTTTCGTACATCACATGGTCCTCCTTCTCAGACCGTTAGCGGGTATTATGGATACAGGCATCGTCCGTTAGGCCTCCAGTGCTCTAGCGATGCGTGTCCCTCTAAAGGACGACTCGTACGATGGCCAGCTAGCATTTGGGACACGTATTCATAGAACGTTGTAGTACCTCTAAATACCTAAGCCTCTGAGATGGTTAGGCTACTCGGCAGAGGATAGTGGGCTCGGCTGACTCCCTATTACCGAGTACTCATGTTATCCCGAATAGATATATGGCGCAGAACGTTGACTCCGAGTTTGGTAAAGATTGCCTTGGGACCTACAAGCTTACTACTCGTGTTTCATCCTCTTAGTCGAGCTTACTACTCGGACATCCCCCTTCTCGGCCAAGCTCACTACTCGGCCTTCATCTTCTCGGTCGAGCCGACCTACATCGGAGGTGGTCCTGGTTCGTGACTCCAACCCCAGGGCGTTACCAGGTCTATGGCGTATTAACAATGCTCTCGAGGGAAGTTCTCGGCCCGGGACAGATCGTCTTGGCCATATTTGTGGTTCTTGAGCCGAGATGTCTGAGGTGTGTGCTCTTATGGGGTGTACTATTCTCGGCCAGACCGACTACATGGTCTGATGAGTTCCGTCGGGTTGTCATCTCGGTCTTTCCTCCAAGTCTCCATCCCCGGGGTGTCATGGGTTGGGCTTCGCCCCCGACAGGAACATAAGCCCACCAAGCCTTGAGTTGTGTACAGCGAAAAGGGTATAATTGATCGAGTATTCCTCTCATGAAAACGTTTTCCGTTTCGTCGGAGATCGCGACAATTTTAGCCTCGTCAGCTTGCCGCGATGATGTGTTCCGTGAGAGGATAAGTTCTTGTTTTATCCTGAGTGATATCCTTCCTATCATTCTCGGTTACCTACTACAGGCACCCAAGATGTTTCGATCCTTCTTGGTTTATTCTGAGCGGTACCATTCCTTCTTAGTATGTCCGAGCTGTTAATAACTCGATACTCGATATCATGGTCCCTGAGCCGGAATGGCCTTTCTTCTCGGCTAAAACGCCCCATCGTGCACGTGGTACGAGAAGGGTGATGGGACGTCTTTCAATCGCAATGTCTTTTCATCTATTGCTCTCGGTCTTCCATGCATCGCGGTTTCCCAAGGTCCCCTTCTTAACTGCTATTGTTTTCCTGTCCGTTGGATTTGTTTCCACTATTTTTTGATCAACGACTGTTACTCATCCTCTCCTTTTATAAAATAAAAATCCTTCTGCTTCCACTTCCTCTTCTCCTTGTGCCTCTGCTCCAAACGCAATCTTGTGTCGCCTCATTCTTGTTCTATTCTCTCTTAGTTTCGTCATCGCGCCACCCCTCCCCTCCTTCATTTTTTCAGTTTGCCTTTTCTCCTTGCAAGGTACGTGTTCCTCTGCCCTTCTTGCTCGCCATTGACCTTGTCTCTTCTTTTCTTGTTTGAGTTTTGGTCTTATTCTTTGCGGGTTATTTTTGAATTTCAAACCCCCTTACTTAGTGATGTCTTCTTTAGTTTCCCCTCCCGCCGCCGCACCTGATGGGGATGGTTCTGGTGTGAGCGGCGTGGGTGTTCCTAACCGCGGCTCCAGAGCAAATCCCAACCAGTTCTACCGCCTTGGGTGGTTTGTTTGAAAGGGTCTATGGTGAGGTTTTTATCATCCGGTCTTCATTACAGACCGTGGAACCGCTCCGGGAATTGAGGGGATTTGTGTCGGATATCGAGGGGCTCGATAGGGTGCGTTGTCTACCCTGCTCGGCCGAGGACTTGGTATGTCATTCGGCACCCCCGGGATCCGCTCCTTTCTTCTTTTTCCACAAACCGGCTATAATGAAGGCTTCGATTTGTTTTCCTTTTAAAGACTTCGAGTGCTCCATACTTTGGTGCCTTAACATAGCCCCATCCCAATTACACCCGAATAGTTGGTCGTTGGTCAAGTCATTCGAGTTTATCTGCGAATATTTCGGGATCAAGCCGACTATTCCCAAGTTCTTTTCTTTTTTGTGTTAGGCATAACGGGCCTGTAGGATGGATCTCGATCAGTTCTATCCATCGTCGAAAAATATTTGAATCTTATTCGTCCTCTGGGAAAGGCTTTAAACCAGAGTTCTTCAAAGTCACCCACAAGGATAGTTCTCGCCCCTTTTTCCTATCTCTGTCGGGGAAGCCAAAATTTCCCCTATACTGGACCCTAGATCCCCGGGTGGTACAGGGTTATGAGTAGTGGCGCTTGTCCTCTCAGGAAAAATTAGAAGTTTCCTACCTCGAGGAATTGGCCGAAGTGAGTTGTAAAAAGCTTGTTGAACGTACAAACAATCCTACTAAGTTACATAAGTATATGTGTAAGTAGATTATCAGTCGTTATTTTCGAACGTTTTATTTTGAATTGATTGATTGACTAAGTTCTCTTATTTGCAGGCAAGATGGCCCCCAAGATGTCAAGGAAGGGAATGCTTAAATTTCTCGAGAACACCGGCAAACAGAGCGGTGAAACCGGGACTATCTCAGCTGGTGTCCGCAAAGGGAAAGACCATGTCGTGATCAACTTGGCGGAAGGTTCTGAGCGGACCGAGAGTGGTTTGGTTCTCAAGAAGAGGGGCCCCGAAGATCATGAGGATGATGGGGCGGTTTCCTCGAAGAGACGTGTGGATGTAGTGATGGAAACTCCTACGAGAGCTGCTGACCTCCCAGACAACTTGTTTCATCGGCTTCTTAGAAGTCGAGTTTCTCCATCTTCGGGGTCAAAATTGGTGTGGAGCCCTACCTACCTTCTCGACCAAGCTCCCGAATAGATGTTCCAAAGTAACTCTGACACCGAGATGTGCAAGAAGCTAACTCGATCTCAGATGGTCAACGTAGCGGAAGCACTTAGTCTTCATCTAGCTAGCATGATGAACTTCTCGGTGCTTGATGCCTCCTTTTCAGAATCGATTCTTAGTGGTTCAAAGATGGAGAACCGTCACCTTCAGGAGAAACTTACCGAGAGTGAACAGATGATGGCTGAGTTTATGAAGGTCACCGTCGAGAACAAGTGCCTCAGGTTGGACCTTCTCTCGAAGACCGAGGACTTGAAATCCACCCGGGCAACTATTGCTACTCTTGATGCTGACAACAAGGCTCTCTCGACCTAGAAAGCTTCTCTCAAGATAGAAGTGAGCAGACTGGAGAAATAGGTTGATGAGTGGACCGCCTACGCGGCTGGTCGGCTGAAGGAAGGGTATGACACTTTGGTTGAGTAAATCGGTGTCACACATCCCGAGTTTGACCTTTCTCCCTATGGCTTGCATCTTCGTGTTCGTGACCTGGTCAAGATTCCGAATGACGAGGAAGTAGACGAGAACCCAGTAGTCAAGGTTGAAGACCGGAGGGATGCCTCTATGAACTGATTGTAATTCTTTTAGTTTATCGGACCTTTGTTTGGTCAGCATTTCCTTTTACTTTTTAGATTTCATGGCTTTTGTTCCCAGGTTATGCGTAATGGCTTTCTTTTAATTTTTCCGTTTTGTCTTGTTCTGGGCTAATGATTGGTTAGGACGAGAAGCCTAATTCATGTATGATAGTTTCATATCACGGGGAACCCGTGGTGTTTTTTTTAAAAAAATCAAGTGTGGGAATCGGAGCTCGACCGAGGAGGGGAAGCGCGGAGCTTCAATCGAATGCGGGAGATGATTCTCAACCGAGAAGGGGAAGCGTGGAGCTTCAATCGAGTGCTGGGAGATGATTCTCAACCGAGAAAGGGAAGCGCGGAGCTTCAACCGAATGCGGGAGATGATTTTCAACCGAGAAGGCAAGTGCGGGAGATGATTCTCAACCGAGTGTGGGAGATGATTCTCAATCGAGAGGGGAGATAATTCTCAACCGAGAGGAGAAGCACAGAGTATTCACCCGAGTGCGGGAGCCGGAGCTCGACCGAGAAGGTTTCATTTAAGTAAAACACAGGGAAATTTCCTGAAATTCTTCTTTGATTAAGGGTGGAGCCTCATTAAAACCTTACTAATCAAAGGAAAAAGAGTACTCCTCATCCTACAACGTCCTTACAATAGTATTTCAAGAGGAAAATTTTAAAAATATTAGATGTACCAGTTCCTATCGCCCTTGGCAATTCCTGCCTCTCGAGATCCTCCTTCTGAGTGCTCGGCTGATGCTGGGGATATCCCACCGCCTCTCGGTTTGTGTTGAAAGTCCTCCTCCCACTAAGTCTTCTACGACTTTCCTCAACCCTCTACAATCTTCCGTAGCATGGCCCAACGATTGATGGTAACGACAGTGGTTCGAATAATCAACCTCTGGCTAAGTCCTCCTCGATTGTTGGTTCAGGAAGTTCTCAGCATGTAATCGTTGTGGTACCCGCGACTCACCTGCATCGAGCGGGTGATCATTGCTACATCTTGGTCGTCTTGCCCTCTCCGGTGTCGGTTCGCTCTTATGTCGCCCCCTCCTGCGTCTCCCAATTTCTTCTCTCGAGCTTAGTCGATCGTACGAGTCATCTCGCCTCGACCCAGTCACCTCCTCTATGTTAACATATTTGACATCTCGACGTCTGAGCTCATCCAGATTTCCCGGCGGCTTATGAACTAGGGAATCGGCAAAAGGTCCGTCCCTTAATCCTTTTAACAATACATGGATCGCTAACACTGGACATAAGCCTTGGACCGGGAGGACTTCCTTGTTAAATCGGGACATAAAGCTCCTCAAGGATTCGAGGGTTCCCTGCTTAAAATTAATGAGGCTAACCGAGGTTTTCGGGTATGCTCGACTAGTGGCAAATTTGGAAAAGAAGAGCCAGGCTAGGTTGTCAAAACAGGAGATCATGTTTAGGGGAAGTTTATAGTACCATATCAGGGCCATTCCCATGAGTGTAGTAGGGAAAACTCGACAATGTACCGAATCTATGGAGAAGAGAAGTAGCATCCGAGTGTTAAACATCATGAGATGCTCATCTGGGTCACCAGTTCTGTCATATCTGTCCATTGCTGGCACCTTAAGCTCACTTGGGATCGGGATTCTCATAACATTTTGCATAAATGGGTGCCTCGTCAGAAGGGTTTACCGGTCCTCGTGGGGCATCGGCTCTCCGTTTCCCATTCTTTGGATGTCGTCTCGGCCCAAAGGCTGAACTCGGGTGATGCTAGAAGGAGGGCTTATGAACGTGTTTCCCCCATCCTCGTAGTTTAGTATGCTCAAAGTATCCTCACCATGATGTTCACGACGAAAAGCGTTAACTTCATGCCGTAATCTTGAGTTGTCCGCACTCAACTGTTCAACCTCATCTATCAGCTGTTGGAACGTGCGGTCGGCGGAAAGTTGTGAACCGGTGACCGTTTCCGGATGATAAGTGGGAGTTTCCTCCCTGAGTTCCATATCACTCATTCTCACCTGGTATGGCGTATGGAGAGTTTTGCCGGAGCCCCACGGTGGGCGCAAAATGTTCCGACGACGGAACGAGATTCAGGGTAAGTTTGGGTGATAAGGGTTTTGATGGGTGATGTAGGGTTTTTCCTTCCCTGATCATCTTGCATAAATAGTTCCCTCCTTATATAGGCGGTGGGAGATTCACTTTTCGTACATCACATAGTCCCCCTTCTCAGACTGTTAGCGGGTATTACGGATGCAGGCGTCGTCCGTTAGGCCTCCAGTGCACTAGCGACGCGTGTCCCTCTAAAGGACGATTCATACGATGGCCAGCTAGATTTTGGGACACGTATTCATTTAACGTTCTAATACCTCTGAATACCTAAGCCTCCGAGACTGTTAGGCTACTCGGCAGAGGATAATGGACTCGGCTGACTCCCAAGTACCGAGTACTCATGTTATCCTGAGTAGATGTAATGGCGCAGAACGTTGACTCCGAGTTTGGTAGAGATTGCCTTGGGACCTACAAGCTTACTACTCGGGTTTCGTCCTCTCGGCCGAGCTTACTACTCGGGCATCCCCCTTCTCGGTCAAGCTCACTACTTGGCCTTCATCTTCTCGGTAGAGCCGGCCTACATCCGGGGTGGTCTTGGTTCGTGACTCCAACCCCAGGGCGTTACCAGGTCTATGGCATATTAACAATGCTCTCGAGGGAAGTTCTCGGTCCGGGCCGGATCGTCTTGGTCATATTTGTGGTTCTTGAGCTGAGATGTCCGAGGTGTGTGCTCTGATGGGGTGTACTATTCTCGACTTGACCGACTATGTGGCCTGACGAGTTCCATCGGGTTGTCATCTCGGTCTTTCCTCCAAGTCTCCATCCTCGGGGTGTTGTAGGTCGGGCTTCGCCCCCGACAGCAATAGCATGGTTCTAACTTGTATTGCATCACCTAATTGCAGCATAGTTCCATATCACGAGAAAGGACTACAATAAGACAATGATGCATACACCCATATATAAAATGTGTTATGGCCCCACAAGGTCGCAATTAATGGACTGAAATACGTTTTAAAACCAATATTTAGCTAAAAAACAATTCTTGTTGCAATTGTTGCAATGCGCATCACAGCGACCGCAATACCTGCAATCACAGAAGCCACAACCTCATTCGCAACCATGACCATAACCGCAATTTAAAACTACATGTCATATTTACGTAACCTAAATCACTAGTGAAAAATATGCTTTTTACACCAGCATTTAACATCGGTTCATTTTTAACTGATGTGAAAAATAAGGCGGTGACATTTTTGAAATTAATGGCAACACTTTTAACATCGGTTCTAATTTTAACCAATGTAGAAAACTTTTAACATCGGCTATTCTATACAACCAATGTCTAAAATTAAAACAAAAAATAAATTATAAATTCAGCGTCACTTTCAACATCGGTTGGATATTTAATCGATGTATAATGTCTCAAAACAACATCGGTTACACTAAAAACCGAGGTTAAAATGATAACATTTTTGTAAAAACCGCGTGCACCTCGCTCTCTTATCTCTCACAAATTGACGTTCACTATTCACTCACTTCTCCCCTGACCTAACTCACTTGGATGCTTCTCTCTTCGCAGCTTCATCTTCTTCTCTCTCACGTTGCTCGCGCTGTCAATTGTCAGCCGCTGCTCGCGCCGCCGCGAGTTATTCCTCTCTCGCCTTCACCGTCATCCTCTACCACGACCACTACCTCATTTATTTCTCTCGCCTTCGTCGTCATTGTTGATTTCTCTCGTCTCTCTCACTCAGATCTCCGAAGATGAATCCAAGGAATTTCATCGTCGTCGAGTTCTACGCACCTTGGTATGCTTTGTCCTCTCACTCAATTTATTACTTGTTGTTGAAATTTCAGAATCCTAACCCCCAATTTCTGCCACCAACTCGCCCTCCCAGGATGCCAATCACAAACTGTGAGTGAAGTAGGGGCAAAATAGTCAATAGGGTTCAAAGAAGAATGCTATATGTATATCAGAGAGTGAGAGTAACAAGAAGATGGCCGCAAGAGGTGAGAAAGATCATCTAAACCTAGTCCTAGGTTCCCACCTCACCACCATCCATGAGACCCTCCAGATATAAATATCCATATCCATCCATCTTCAACACCATCTATCATCCTATCAAAAATCACAATCACATTCTCTTTGTAGGTTTTGGATCAAACAACACCTTCTTCTCTCGACAAAGTCAGCTGGGATGATGTCATTAAGATGGCTGACCAAGTCTCTAAACAGGCCACCGCAGGTTCATTCTTCTTTATAAAAAAAATTGTTTTTGTCTAATGGGTTTTCTCATTTTTTCCTTTTGTAGGTTGATTATTCCAAAAGTTCCTTCTTTTCCATTCCCCTGCTTTAATGTCATGAGTATTTATAAATAATTAGTTAAATAAAGAGGTTAGGGAAGATAGAATGCGTGAATTACAATGGAAATTATCTATTATTTTTCCTTATTTTTAATAGTTTAGACCATATGCTAATGCAAATAATTAATAATCTCACGATACTAGTAGTCTTTGTGTATGTATCTATGGATAATAGTTGCTGGTTTAAAAAAATAAATTGGATTTGAATCTCATAATTTTGGGTGTTTGATAGTTTCCATTATCCGTGAGGATGATTCTGTGAATACAATCATTATCAATAGAACTGAAAATGATCCAGCTTTGTTACATGCGTCAAAGGAGAACAATATTTACCCGCTTTCAAGAGTTCTTGGTAAATTTCCAAAAGCTGGATTTCCTAAGGTAGAGAGAGGGACGACCTTAGAGGAATTGGAAGAACAAAGACATATTCAGTGTTATAAGTTTATTTTAACTTTTGGTCTAGGATTTAATAATGTCTTGGGTGATAATTGTCTTGTGTAGTTTTCAGAAGTTAGAGTATGAGTTTAGGATAGTTTAGAGATGTAGTTGCCGTGTAAGTTGAAGTTTGTATTTGACAATGAATTAATGTTATGGGGAACATGTTTAAGTTCATATCATGTGTTCATTTTTATGTTTATTTTGTGAATACGTGACCAAATTGATATAACAAACCTTTTTTTAATTTAAAAAAAAAACTTTTAACATCGGTTCTAAATGCAACCGATATTAAAAGTGAACTTTTAGCAACGGTTATTAGCAAGAACCAATGTCTAAAGTACTATTCAACAGATTTATAAAATGCGGAAAGAGCACTTTAGACATCGGTTCTTGCTAATAACCGATGTTAAAAGTGATGTCTAAAATGCCCACATTCAACATCGCATGCATAGACATCGATTCAAAAACCGATGTTAAAAGTTAAATTTAACCGATGTTAAAAGTGTTTTCTGCACTATTAAATGACATGACTTGAGCTAGAAATTAGCGTTATTGCTAATAGCTTTTTGACCATGTAGACATTGTGGCTCCAAACTTGAAAGGTTTCAATTTCAAAGTTTAGGGAACGATACGAGTTTAGTTTATGGATTGATTTTGGGATATTATGTTCAAGGTTTACCATCAGTGGATCCTCAAGAGGTTTCTTTCTTTAACCTTGCTTTCATATATCGTTGACTTTGCTTTGGTGCTCCTTCTATTATCATTTTCAGTGGATTTCCCTTTTTATTCCTTCTCTTCTTGTCTTTTAGATGGAATTATTCTCTTAAAGAGACCATGTGCTTAGCACCTCAAAGGCCCGATGCAGCAAAAAAGGAGTAAGTTATAATTAACTGTTGGGTAGCTGTTTGGGCTACGATAAGAACCCGATTTAAGAGAAGCCGAAAACTGTATTATTAATTATTATTATTATTATTACTACTACAATTTTTCTTTTAAAGGTCTGCAAACAATGGTTCTTAATTAATAGAGGGTTACGGAAGACGAGTTCATTTTTTATAAGGTGTCTCCTAAGAGCCACCAAATGTTCACTTCAGTACAAATAATACCTAGCTAATCTACTGACTATTTTATTTTCCATTAATTCTGTAAAAAGTCTATTATTGGACATTTAACATCCATGTACGATTTTGAAATGATAACTAAAAGGGTCATCTCCCTCATGGTGACCGAACCTAGACGATCACGCATTGCCATTCCGGCATGGCTCCCGATCGTCCTACGCCTCGTTCCCAGCACGGCCTTGCTCTCCTTCTCACTTGAGCGTCCTGTTCCGGATCTTCTTCTCGTGTTACGCACGCGTGACCTCTGACATTGCTTCATCGTGACTCTGTTCTGTGTGCGTCCTTCAAGCCCTGCGACGGTCCAACACTTTTCCGTCCAGCCTTGTGATGGATCTCTCAGCACTGCAACGGATCCGGTGAATCTCTGGCTCTAAAGTTTCACGCGCATCCTTTGTCTGTGTCAATGTCCTGTCCCTGCGCGATGCGCGCCCACCACCGCACCAAATCTCGTGTTTCTGGGCGGAGGCGCGACTCCCTGTGACAGATCTCATATTTTTCTGGTTAAGGGTCGCAAGCCTCTGTTTTTGCGCGCGTTCTCAGGTCCCTTTGCTCTTGTGCATTGGTTATTTGGATTTCACTGTTTTGTGCCTCCTCCTAGATGGCTTGTCCTTGGACGTTTCTCAACCCGGAATCTCCTTTGTCTTCCCCATCGAACCCACAGCGAAAATCTTTTGCTCGGGCTTTGAATGGTTCGTTTGACATCCCGGTTAGTCAGCTTCCTCGACGGTGTGTGAATGGAGACTCTGTTTCTATCAAAATATCTGAGGATGAATATCAAAGGGGGTTGGAAGGTTGCAAAAACAACCTTCATGGCCTCTTGTTGTTGTTAAAGGGTGACATCCCTGTAAAGATCTCCGACCTACGTGACAAACTTTCAAAACTATGGAAGTCTTTGGGTCAATGGAAGATGATTCTGTTAGGAAAGGGATTCTATGAATTCAGTTTTGTTTCTCAAAAGGATTTGGGTAGTGTCTTGGCTGTTAGGGCTTGGAACCTTCAATTAGGGCTATTGCGTCTTTTTCAATGGTCTCCTGATTTTATTCCTACTAAGCAGAAACAATCTCATGCTCAATGCTGGGTTAGAATTCATGACTTGCCGCAGGAATATTTGCGCTCAAAATTGTTATTTGAAATTGCAGGTGGTTTAGGTACTCCAATAAGTTTGGATGAAGCTACCCGTACTCGGGCATATGGTCACTATGCTCAAGTCTTAATGGATGTTGATTTAATAGGGAAGTTGCTCAAGGAGATTATGGTAGAACGTGAAGGTTTTGTATTTTCTGTCGGTATCGAATACGAGAAGCTTCCTTCTTTTTGTTCTCATTGTAAATCAATTGGGCACTTGGCTTCAACTTGTAAATTTGACAAGGAGAATTTGGTGCAGAAGGATCAGCCTTTGGTGCAGAAGACTAAGCAAGCTTATGTCCCTAAGGTTCCAGAGCAAAAATCAATTGAAGATAATGGGCAGATTGATACATCACCCAGCAAAAACTTGAGTGATAGTGAATCGGTTGAGACTATCTATGAGGAACCTTTATCCCCTAATCATGTCTCAAATTCCATTCCAGAGAACTCATCTCATGTTGCAACCAATGCTGCCAATGGCTCTACAGAGAAGGATACTCTGATGCAACTAATGTTGACTCTACAGTCAAGGATACTCTGATGCCCGAGCAAGCTACCGGTGATTTAACAATTAGTTCGAAGGGTACTCCGACTTCCGTGCATTTCAAGGCTACCTGTGATTTAACAGTTAGTGGTAAGAATCTTGAGACTCCTGAGATTAATTCAAGTCCATTTTATGTTCAAGATCTTAGCGCTTTTCCAACTGTTGTTCAGAATGGTTTTAATGTTTTATCTGCTTGGTTGGAAAAGCAAAAAGATGCAAGTACTTATAAGGAAGGAAAACAGAGTAATGATAATGTTGCTGAAGATGTTTTCGTGGTGGTTACATCTAAATCTCAAAAAATATAACCCGAGACTAAATAAAAAACCTAATTCTAGATATGTTTGATTCTCTTTTTTTGCTTAAAAAAAATACTACTGCTGCTGAATTATAAGCCAAGATAAGACCACCGATTAGACTAGACATTAATCAAAGCTTTGTACAGAAAATAGGAATTGGAAAAGTACTCTAGAACCTCTTGGATGCTAATGTGAACTACCAAAATTAGACCAGTTTGAATGTGGAAACTCTGCGCCATGCATGTTGTGGGTGTGTTGGAGAATCTCACATAATGACCAAAAAAAAAAAATGCAAACTCAAGTGGCACTTCAGTCTACTTATGCTGGACAAAATTCAAAGGCCTCTACGATGGATGTGCAGGCTGCTATACGGCTGTATGGATAGTTAACTATCCTTGACCAACCAATGTGATGGATAGTTAACTTTTTTTTAGAGGATTTTTTTTGAGATTATTTCAATTAGTAAAATATTTTTTATTAGAATTTATTTATCAAATTAAAACAGAATTACGTAAATTTAATAACAATATCAGAATTAAGTATGCAAATACAATAAAATCTATATATACCTCAAATAAAATTATACAACCACTTTTAACACTTGGCAACTCTAAGAATAACAATGGAAACAAATGCCACTTGCCTTTGGTTGAGTGACCATGGCATCGGTATGTCTTGATTTATATAGGGGAAAAAGGCATAGGGGTTCAAACTTTCAAAAAGGGAAGTCGTACATGTCATGTATGACTTCACTAGAATACAAAATAAAGGTCGCAGACAGCGTACGTCTCGTTAGGTGACTTGAAAGAAATGAAATTGACATGCAAAATCGTACTTCTTGTCTACGATCTCAAAACTTTTTTTAAAAAAGAAAGAAGTCGTACATATCAAGTACGACTTCTATTATTTTATAATAAAAGTCAAAAAATGAAGTCGTACACAGTATATATGACTTTGAAGTCGTATATCCATATACGACTTACCCCAATAAATACTTTTCAAGCTACATCATTTGGATAATTTACAAAACAAATTGCACCACATAGATCAAAAAGCCCATGAATGCACTTGTTCTAACTTCAAACAGTCATATGTTAAGATACAAAAAAAATTCGTAGTTTAATGTATCTACCTTTTTTTTTTGGTGACAAAATGTTCCTACCTAATTTGAAGTATAAAAACTAAAAAATTCTATCAGATGCCCAAAAATTGCTTTTAGTGAATGTGTCTATGTCCCAAACAATCATATTTTTTTTATGAGCTAAAAACAATCAATCAATAAATATATATATATATATATATATATATATATATATATACACACATGTCGCCTAGAGTTTTCTTATTTGATTGTCCATCTTTAATTTTTGCTTTCTAATTAATTAATTCAAAAACTCAAAATATATATTTTAATTTTTTTTCATAATTTTTATCACATAATTAAAATTTTCAATTTCTTTTGATCAAAATAGTTGTTAAATTTTCTAAATACCCACTTTCTCATCGTTTTAATTATTACTTGTATCGATCTGGTACTCTTGACTATAACTTAAAATGAGTATATATATATATGGAGAATGCTAACATGCAGGATATTAATTAAGAAATCAAAAATAATAAGTTTATATGTGAAGTATATTTATTGTTTTGAGATCTGACAAATTTAGTTTTCTCATAAAACATTGCTTTTTATTTTTGGAGTTCTTAATCAATGGTCTTACTATTATGAGAAATACAAACAATGAATATCGCTAAGCACGTAGTCGAATTAGAATTCATGTGCAGCCAAATAGAGGACATGACAACGGGAGAAAATGACGAATAGCGTGAGTGACGCGGTGAGGCAGCAAGACCAATCAGGAGTGGACCACTTTATCAAAGAAGCAAGGAAACGAGTTTTGAAATGTGCGATGGAGAACAATGAGAGTATTATTTGTCGTTTATTAACATAACAGTACACGGTGAGTATGGTCACGTGATGTGTGAGGACCGCAGGATCTAACCTATTCAGCCAATAATGGAATGTACGATGGAGAACTGTGATTGTGAAGTGGTGGCTTCATGTGTAATGGCAAGTTTACTCAATGGTGGTATGTGGTTGGTGACAATGAAGAAAGGTGAGGGTGGAGAGTGCGGGAAGACGAAATAATGAGTCAAAATCCAGGATGCTTAAATGCACCAATTTAGAAGGGTGTGGTGTGCATAATATAAGCTAAGGCACCTTATTTAGTGTGGTTAAGCGGCAACAATGTAAACACAATTAACCTTCTTTTGGAATCCTCTATATATATTCTTCAAAAGTAATTAATCAGCAAACAAGTAATCAAAAGAACTCCATGTCTTTCAAAAAAAGTAATCAGCAAACTTGGGGTGTTGCATAGTACACTTATTACACATACTTTGTAAGTTCCTGAAAACTTCAGTGTTGTAAGCCATTGTTCTTTATCACTCGGTGCTTCCCATATAAAATGTGTTTGGGTAAATAACTTAATTAAGAGCTTATCACATAAGACCTTATCGTATGAGAGCTTATTCCATAAGCGCTTAAAAAAAAAAAAAGGGACACAAGAGGATTTGAATAGTGAAAAACACGGAGAAGGTGTTTAGTGTATAAGCTCTTATGATGATTTCATAAGCTTCTCCTAGTGACTTATGAAAATAAGTCAAAAACTCCTTATGGAATGGCATAAGTTACTTTCATAAGCTCTGCCAAACACTGTATAAGAGTTTATGTCATCAGATAAGTCAAAAGGAGCTTAAATAAGTTCTTCCAAACGCCACCTATAATCCACAACTTAAAGTCTACAAAGCTAAATAAGAAAACTTCGGTGTCGGTAATCATGCACGTGAAAAATGCTTAATGAAGATTACACGGTGAGTAGGGTCCTTCCTTTCACGTGACGAGGATGATTTGAACCCAATATACTATCATCCACTGTGCATCATTGAATTGCATCGTATATATCTCCACTATAAATACATACATCCAGGTTTGCTTATTTGCACCACCACTGAATAACATAAAGCCTTTCATAGCCAGCAAACGAAATGAAGCTTACTACTACCTTGTTTGCCCTCTTCCTTCTTTCTGCATTAACCTCACTCCTACCTTCAACCACAGCTGTGCCTGACACTGACGGCAATCCAGTTCGCAATGGTGGCAGATACTATATCTTGCCAGTTTTCAGAGGAACGGGTGGTGGAATAGAACTAGCCACAACTGGGAATGAAACTCGCCCACTTACTGTTGTGCAATCTCTTAATGAGCTCTCCAATGGGCAACCAATAACAATTTCTTCACCACTCAAAATTCTTAATGTCAGACCAGGTATGAGTTTGGGATTATATTTTACTGCTGCACTTGCACCCTCATCAGCATGGACTATCGTCAACGGTCAACCAGAAGGACAATGGTCTGTTAAACTTCCTGGTTATGAAGATATAGTGCCTGGTTCGTTTTATATTGAGAAATATATCTTTGGCCATAAGCTTGTCTTCTGTTCTCTTACTAGAGCCTGCGCAGATATTGGGATTCATATTGACAGTCGTGGAAACAGGCTTTTAGTTCTGACTCGGAACAATCCCTTGGTTGTTCAGTTTAAAATAGCTAGTTCATCTGCTGCTTGAAACGTTAGCTATGAAAAAGCTTGTACTTTCTCCTAGTGAGTTAGATGTGCTGGATGGTGATAATAAATGTTTCCAGGCACTTTGAACTATGATAATTAAATAAAATGTTACTGATACATACACACGATCAATATTGTATAGTTCACAGCCAACGCCTCAGGCAGTACTCCTCCATGTGGTATCCCAACATAGGCAAGTAATACCAAGCAATCCACACAATTTAACTGAGTAACGATTTTACCACCATGAAAAATCAGAAATATTGATGCTTGACTACGCTTTACCCTGGATGAAGTTGACTTTTCATGATTAGTATGATCAAATAGAAGACTGGACCAAATTCATTATGAAACTATCATACCTGCACATAATAAATTCAAAAATTCATTGGAAGTTCATGTTAAAATAAATAAGGTCCTTATTGAAAATTAAGAATCGCTTTCTTCCAAATAAAGGAAAACTCAACACAAAAGATGTACTATGCGTTTTCTTTCAAAATCACACAGCTCTTTGTACCAGAATTTTTATCAGCCCATGGTTTTTGTGCCAGGATAGAAGTACTCAGTGCCATTTTCCTTGATCTTGAAGTGAAAATTGTGAATCTTAATGGATGAAATTCCATGTTGATGTGTATCCTTATCTAACACCATCAACTGCAAAGGAAAGAAAAAAAAATCCCCAAAATCAGTGCAAACAGATGCATTTTCAGTGCGCCACTACAACAACATAATTCATAATTGGGAAGGTAAACAATAATGATTTTTTTCTACTTCTTCTCTTTGTTTTGTGGGAATCAAAAGCCTTATCGTTGATGATGAGGGGTGGCAAAATGATCCATTTGTCCACCATCCATCCAGTCTGTTCCGTCCAAATATCTCAGATCAGAGATACTCGGTTAGAGCAAGTTTAGTGAGAGTGCTTTGGAATTAGCTTGACAGAGTGTGTGCTCTGCTCCTACGTATCCAAATGGGAATCAAAGCAAACGTAGTTCTGAATGAGAGGGTAATCCCTCTATTTATAGAGATCTTTCAGGATCAAGCTCCGAGATAAACGGAGAGATACTAGGATCAGGTTCCGAGATATACGGAGTGATATTCGGATCAGGTCCCTGATTATGCGGAGTGATATTCGGATCAGTCATTTATAACTGATCCGCAAGGGCCGAGATGTACTTCCATGGCGCGGGGCGAGTCCGGGTACTTATCCTCGGCTGGCCCGGTGTGCTGATATGTCCTCGGCCTAGGAGGAGTTTGGGCTAAGGCCCATAGCCGGGGTAAGCTCGATCATTCCAAAATATAGACGAGTCCTCGGCCTTTCCTTCTCGGCCGGTACACAGTCCATTCATGAGAAAATCCATCCAATCCATCCATTTATAGAAAAATAATATAAATGGATTGGATGGATTGGATTATTTTTTTAGTGAATGGTTTATAACCCATCCAATATTTTTTAAAATCCAATGGACCAACAATCAAAAATATAATGGATCAACTTTTATCCATTCCAAAACCAATTTATTTTTTTCATATTATTTTTCACCAAATAAAAAAACATCCATTTGTAACAAAAAAAACACTCTATCCATTTTTCTCTTTCGTTCCCTATTATTTTTTCTTCACTATTTTTTATTTTATTTATCTGTTTTTTTGTTATATTAAGTATTAACTAATTAATTGTTCTCAAGCACCAGTAGTAGTCCACGTTATCACCTACGTTTTCTTTTTTTGTTGCCTTTTTTTTTGCTGAAAAACTTTTAAAAAAAAGTATTAACTAATTGAAAGCACAGAAAGTCGTAACAAGTTTCGTAAAACAATGTCGTGGAACGTTGTGGCAAAACAACTTCTGTAGGTGCACATAATCAATAACTCCCATATAATAATAGAAAAATGACCATGATACAAAATGGTCGTGAGATAGAGTGGAGATAGAGTAAAGATAGAGAGAGTAGGAAAAAAGGAAGAGAGAAAGGGTAGAGAGGAAGAAAGATGAGATAATATTTTAAATTTTTTTTACAATTTTTTTTTTTAAAAAAATATTTTATGGATGGATAAAAGAGAGATAAAATTATTTAATTTCTTAAAATAAATTTTAGTGAATGGATTGGATATCCATCCATGAAAAGTTGTTAATGGATGGATCGGATGGATTTTATTTAATGGATCATGGATGGATTTGATTTTTTTTTAATGAATTTTTAATGGATTATAATGGATTAATGGATTGTTTTTAATCCATCCGTTAAGATCCGGATAAAAATTTATCCGATCCATCCATTTGCCACCCTTACTGATGATAAATCATAAATAATTTGTGGGGATTAAAATGGGAAGCTGGAAAAATGGAATGCAGGTTCAACATGATCTAGAAGAAACTATCACTTCTAAAGGTCTACAGCTCAACTGTGTTATACACAAGTGCTGTACTGTGTTTTGAGGTTACCTTGGGCCCATGGAGCAATTAGAACAAATTTGAGCTACCACTGGCAAGGAAAGATAAAAATCAAGAGAACTTTCCTTGGTCATTGGGATGTAATACAGAACGAATGACCATGCATTACTAGCAGTAACTCTTGGAGCTCCTTATATATGGACCAGAACATTTACGTTCAAGAAGAGAATAGAAAGATCAAAAATGAAAAACAGACTACTTAAATAGCAAAACATCTATTCTAAAGAGAGTACCCTTCATGTATTCCTAACCTAATATTGCTTTTGTTGGGATTTCAGCTTCAATTGCCTGTAAAAATTGATGAACTCAAAAGGCACTTCCAATGAAATGGTTGAAAGGAAAAGTTAAGCAATTTGGTCTGTACCCAACTTTAGAAGGAATCCAAAGATAATAAGCTCAGGATATGCCCTTGAATACGACACTCCTGTTGAAAAAATCAATTCAAATTTCCAAATATTAATTCAAGTGGATGGAAATTAAATTGGCACACTTCAAGAGGTAGTGGAGTTCAATGCTTTGACTCCTGGGGAGTCTACAATCATCTTTAGAGGAAGGAATGGACATTAATGGTCTTGAAAATGTGAGAAGCCATTAATTGTCATTTATGTACTCTTGGAAGTGTTGAACAAGAATGCAGAATTTCTGCCGTGCAAGAATGCGAAATCTCTGCTGAAAGAAATTGCGAAGTGGGATTCTGCTGGTTTGCTTGTGGTGAAAGAAAACAGAAAAAAAGAAGAGATAGAGAAGAAAGGAGACAGAAGAATTATCGTGGTTCAGGGCACAAAACAATAGCCCCTACATCCACACTGCAGTTGAGACTTTCATCCACTATTGCAAGGCTTTACAGTACAAGAAACTTCAAGGTATGAACTCACACACTCCTATACTTGCACTCACTTGTGATTTGTGAATCACTCAACTCACTCCTCCGGCACATATCACTCTTCTTAGAGAATTCTATGTGAGCTAAAGCCTAGCTATGACTTTATATAGGCAGCATAGGCTAGGCGATTACACTCGATTTTCTAATCACAAAACAGAAAACAAACTCCTTGCTACACTTCCTATCACATAGCTAAATATGTACATGGCATAACTAACTAACTTAGCTAATTGGAGATTCACCCGAATTCTACAATTCTCCACCTTGAATCTTCAATATCAGTTGTTAGAGATGCCATCGGACTGACAGAATCTTAGTTCACTGCTGCAGGTTTCCAACATTCACCAAATCTAGACAATGCTGGAATTTGGTGTTTGGAACCACTTTGGTTAACATATCGGCTGGATTATCTTCGATAGAGACCTTCTTTACTTGACCATCCCTTGTGCAATTATGTCTCGGATGAAGTGCGGTCTTACATCAATGTGCTTTGTCCTCTCATGGAATACTTGATTCTTTGAGTGACAAATTGCACTTTGACTATCACACCAAACAATTGAGGAAATATCCATTCCTTCTAGCTCGATTTATAAACCCTTTCAACCATATTGCTTCTTTGATTGCTTCAAAGAGAGCAATGTACTCGGATTCGATGATTGACAATGCAACAATGGATTGAAGATTTGCCTTCCAAACTTACTACATTCCCATATAGGGTGAAGATGTAGCCTGTTAGAGACCTTCTTTTGTCAATATCCCTGCAAAATCAGCATCTACAAACCCCGCAAGTTTCTGGTTTGATGATTCTGTTTTTCCAAAGATCAATCAAGGGATTTAGTACCCTTAAGGTATCTGAAAATCCATTTAACAAAGAAGCCAATGCTCCTTGCCTGGATTTCCCATAAACCTCGCTGACTAAGTCAAAAGATATGCTAAGTCGGGGCCTTGAGCAAACCATAGCATACATTAGGCTACCTGTAGCATTAGAGTATGGTATGTTGCTCATGTATCTTAGTTCTTCATCACTCTTAGGTGATTGATCTGTTGACAATCTGAAGTGTCCTGCTATAGGAGTCACAACTGTTTTTGCATCATGCATATTGAACTTGTGCAGAATCTTTTCAATGTAGGTGGACTGATTCAAGTAGAGAAGCTTTTCTGATCTTTTTCTCACGGTTTCCATGCCCAGAATATTCCTTGCAGCTCCCAGTTTTTTCATTTCAAACTCACTGTTTAAAAGATCCTTGAGCTTGCTTATTGCATTCATATCTGAACTTGCAATAAGCATATCATCTACATAGAGTAGAAGATATATGAAGCAACCAGATTCCAGCCTTTTGAAGTAAACACAGCTATCAAATGAACTTCTGTCATAGTTGTTTAAGAGCATAAAGGAATCAAACCTCTTGTACCACTGCCTGGGAGATTGTTTCAAGCCAT